>BMAW01092629.1:162141-202492 GCA_019974015.1 Nephila pilipes | reverse complement strand
TATATATATATATATATATATATATATATATATATATATATATACATCATGAAATTCTCATCTTCCTGTTGTTCTGCCTTGCATCCTATTATATTCCTTTATAATTAATTTGTGTAAATCTAAAGTAAAATCTTATTTTTTATTGTTTCTTTAATTGATATTTCTTAATACTTTGGATAATTAAGTTCTCGAGTTGAGATTAAATTCCGTTCCCTTTATTCACATCCCATTCTATTTGGCAATATATTACACACACAATATCTGTTATATTTCATGTGCTTCTTCGAAACATCCGAAATTTCCATTTCTTCACACCTTAACGACAATTTTAAGTTTTATCAGCCTGTGAAATCTCAGAGCTACGTGGCGTATTGCAATAAATTTCAAATTGGAAAACTATTTCTCCTTTCAGATTCAACAGCAATTACGTCACGACAAAAGTGCTTCGGATATGCGATTTTTTTTTTTATTCTATACTTGTAAATCAAAGTTTTATAATTGCGGTATACTTCTCAGGCAGCATATTTTCGTGAAGTCATATTTATCCTTACTTAATAAATGCGAGCAAATTTTAACAATTTTACTGTTATACACTCATATTATGAAACACATCACTCATTATTATTATTTCTCTAACTCCTCAACTTGAATAGTTACCTAGAAAAACCAATCCATATACTTATTAGATGCGCTACATACATTCGTATCGTATTAAATGTTAAGAGAATAATTAAAAATAGGAGAGAAATTTTAAAATTTGAAATTGGCTTTCCCATTTTCATTTCAGATAGGATGAAACATTTTTTTTAAAATTCATCCGGTTATAAAAGAACTGCATTTTCGGCTGCAAGCTTATTCTATGATGAAAGTTTAAAATCTTTATACTGAGTAGCCGCCCTTTTACTAATCTATGACACTAAATAAATGTTAATTAGCGTTAACTAAACGCACTTCGGAACTCCAGAAGCATTTACTATCAAGAAAAGATTACACCTTCAAATTAGTGATGCATTTTTATTTTCTCAAGCAAAACATCATAGTGTACAAAAACTTTGTAAATGTCAACAACAAAAAGAATAAAAACAGACGATTCTACTATAAAAATCAATTATTAAATTAAATATTAAAATAAGAGCAAATGATGAATTATTAAAATAGACAATAATATTTTGTTCGGATCTTAAAATAATATCAGAAGATAAAATATTAAATTAAGAAAATCTTTGCAATGTAAACATATCTACAGAAAACTAAGTGTTAGTATATTCATATTGTATTATAATGTTAATCTTTTGAACCTAACATCATGCGTATCCGTTATTTTATGTTCGCACGCTTCTGTTGATGCCATTTTCTCAAAGCAACAACTTGTTAACTCATGTTAAAAATGTAAACTTGATTAGACCTTAAAACAATTCAATTTCTCTTCGTTCATTCACAAACACGTCTTTTTCTCGAATTACCAAGCAATCAACTCTCGGTATTTCAACATCTCCATGCTGACATAACTGAACAATAAAACGAAAATTTTCGCTTCTAGTCTCGAATAAAACAGGATCTTTTCATCCCTTTCTCCAGGCCATCATTTTCATAAATGCTCGTGTCATTTCCTTCTTTATATTACTTAAGGGGTTTCTGTTAAGTAATTGAGATTCGGCAATGGAAGAAGAAATAACTAAGACGGGGAAAGGAAAATAATATTATTTAATAAAAGTACAAATAGAAAGCAAAAATCGTAATTAAAAAACATATTCCCGACAGACTAATTGATTTGTCAACGGAAACCAAATTAACAGTGCTGTCTCCTTTTATGCTTTTCGCTTCACTTTATTTCTTTAACGTTTCGAAGCAGAAGCGAACCACATGTTAATAAGCGTACTATTTTAGTCGTATCATTCGTGGAAAAGAGCGATGTTGGAAATAATAACTTTCCCCTCAGGTTTATTAGGAAACTGGGATTGTCTTTTGTACTTGGGCTATTATGAAATTATTTTAAGATTTCCTAAATTATGTATCAAATTCTAAAATAATATCAGCTCCTACGGATGGGTCGTAAAAAGATTTTTGCAAAATAGTATTTTTTTTTATAATGAGTGGTGGAAAGATTGAACCTTACATGTTTATCTAAATATTTATTAATCCGCATTATTGATACTTATAAGGATAAGACAAATATTCGTTTTATTACTTAAGTATTTATTACATTTAAGAAGCAAAAATATATATTAAATTTTGAAAATAAGCTTATTCTAAACATTTCGTAAATAATTTTAGGAGAAAAATATTTTTTGTGATGCAGCAAGATAACTGAATAATCTCTTAACAAACAATAATATCTAAAAAATCCTTTTTCTGTCAAGTTTATTGATATTCATTTTAAGTATTAAACTTTTTCCAACTTATACAACAATCACATTAGATTTTATTTCGGATTTTCTATAAATATATTTTGTATTCATATATAGGAAATTTTTCTTTCTCAAAATACATAGGGAAACAAAGATTCACTCAAATTATAAAGTTATATTAATTTTTTTCTCGATTGTTTCCATAACATTTTATTTAATTATGAAAATCTGATATATGAATGGAATTTCTCATTGATGTGTTTTTCTTTAATTTTTTATATTAAAAACAAATTTTATACGAAGTTTTTTTAAAAAAAACAATTGGCGAATTATTTATCTTCAGTTTTCATTTTTAAAATGAACATCGAACGTCTGTAAAGTAAATTATCCGGTTTTTAAAATACAGTAATAAATATTATAAAAACTTTATAAGTAAAATACAAATATATTAAACAAAAAAACTATTTTAACTTTTTAAAATGTAATTCAATAGCATTTTTAAAATCGCATATACGCAGAGATAAATCTTCCAAGCCAAATATTTCATACATTTTCTGCACAAATATTTTCGTTCATTAATCTCAAAGTCATCGTATGGAGAGTTGAAAGGTATAAATACTAGAAGCGATATTTCTACGTATCCAATTTAACCTTAATTTTAAACATCTAAGCAATCGATTAGCATAGATAGATAAAATCAGAGAACCCTCATATCAAACTTAACTTAATCAAATTTTACACTTGCACTTTGAAGTAAAACTCCATTCGGATAGTAAAATTTCAATGAAAAGAATAAAACTTTTTCTCCTTTTTTGTTTAATTATAAATTAAAACCAATATGATACAAATAAAAAGTGGAATATATTTTCCATAATAGGACAAAATTGCAAAAAATAACGATGCTTCGTAGAATAACAATAAAAATGTATTGAAGAATTTTTTTGTGCATAATGAAGGCTGTTATTTTATTTCATCAATTTTTTTTTCATTTGTTAACATTGGAAATTATTCTGATTAACAGCTACGAAGCCAAATAAAGACTTCATAAATAATTTTAGAGTTTTAATTCTAAAGGTCCCTCTAGTTCTCTTATGTCACCCTTTTTACTTTAAACTTCAACTCTGAGATTTCAAAATTAATATTGAAATTATTACAAAGAACTATTTATTACATAGAAAGAACTAGTGATATTAGATTGGTGCCACTCAAAAGTCATTCATGCAATAGCAAATTGTGACATGACACGCAATTGTGAACCGCAATCAATTGATGATAGCAACACCTTTGACCTGCTGTTTCATTTTCAAGACTTCCACGTCATACCAAGTAAGGACTTTGAGATACAATTGAGGTCACGATGCTGAATCCACATTATTTAATCCACACAATGGTCTTAGATAGAATTGAGAAACTCGTATTCAATCGATAATATTTTTCAAGAAATGAAATTATTTATTTTCCATTTTAAAACAAGGATCATTAAATAGGTCGAATAAAAAAAGAATCTAAATAACCTTAATCAAATAATCTTTTCAACCTACAGGGTAATTTTCCATCATCACTCAACTGTTCCAACATTAAATTAAAACAAGTACTAAGAAGAACAGATAATGTCAATGTTTGCCAGCGCACCTGATGATAGGACATCTAGCAGTTGGGGATGATGCATGTCGTTTCCGGGGCTTAATTACACAAATGATTCGCACTGGTTCAGAAGAGAGACACCCTGCGCGATTAGCGAGGTTAAAGACTGCTGTGAGTGATGTTTCGAATGAAAGGGATCTCGTGTTCGACACAGCGGAATGAGGCAGACTTTTAGAATTAGGAATATTCTTCATGGTCGTAGAGGAATCCATAAATATTTGTCATGCTATATAATTAATGTGTATATTCGTATCCACTTAAAGTGTTTGAATAAGATTTAATGATATCCTTAATAGAGATAAAATATATAATTGATGTGATCCATCGCAAAATCATAAGTTTGATGAAGACAAAAGTTTAGATGCTAAAATTTAATTATCATTTTAATATAAGACAGCGATATTTGTATGCTAATTCAATTGTACCTGTTGAGTGTCTCCTTTCGACCAATCTAAACTATATGAATGATATAATTTTGCTATTTCTGAATTTGATAAAGACAAAGCTTTCGCAAACAAAATTTAATTGTACATTGGTATATAAATGTAAAGTCCACTTGATGAGTCAAGTCCGTGCTGCACATTCGAAGTAAATGCGAGTCTCCAACTCTATTCAAGACCGCCAAGTTTTGTAACGAATAAGGCTTTCCCAATATTTCTGACATATTCTTATGAATTCAAATAAGTTGTTGAATACATTTTATATGAACAATTTATAAGCATTTAAGCTGAGATTTTTAACAGTTATTTCTAAAGTAACTTAAAAAATAAGTCAGACTTTCTGCAGTTTTATTCATGACTTTTATTCTGGAGTAATTTTAATTTTTCGTTTAAATTCATTTCCTGAAAGTTCCAAAATTTTGTATTAAAATCATCCATAGTAAATTTACAAAATCAAAAATCTTTGAGCGAATTTTAAAGCACCAATAAAACAAATAAATGTTAATATCAAGCAACTTAGTTCTAATAATAATTCATATAAAAGAAATGAGTAACAAATAAGCAATAACGTGCTTAAGACCAATTATAAAACCAAAAAAAATTCATTGGACTCAGTTTCATGTTTGAGTTTTTAATAATTTTCCAATTTTAAGTAAGATTTTCATTCATTTTTCATTGATGTTCTGATTTTTTTTTAATTTCCGAAATTCAGGAATTGCTTTATTTACATGTGAAATTTAAAAAAAAATAGTTCTAAAATAATTACATAAAACGATATCTATCCCTTTTTTGAGATCTCATCAAAAATAAAGAAAAATTCGATCTGAATAATTTTGGTGGAATCACTTTTCTTGAAAGAAAGAAAGGGCTTGAAAAAAATTGATGAATAAAACTTTTTAAGAGATATCAGGATGCGATTCTTATCTTACATATTACTGTATTCCATATCGTATAATTATATCCTGAAAATGAACATCAATAAATTATCTTAAATTTTCTATATGAAAAAATGGACACATGCTAAAGCGAAAATGGCTGCAAAATGTTTTTTTCGTTTCCATCACATCACAATCACTAATATTTTTTTTTTCAATAACTATTGCCTCTAAACGAATTTCTTCCAAAGAAAAAAAAATTCTCCAATGTTTTTCACATACTTCAAAGTTAAAATGGATTTTTCAAAAAGATATTTCAGACATATCGTCGAATAAAATAGAGATTATTTAGAAAGAAAAAAAATGTTCAACTACTTAAAGGAGCTCTGGAAAGAATACCTATTATACCTAAGGTTTTGTTACAGATACACTTGTTAAAATATAAATTTGTTTCCATTTATCTCGTGTTGGGTAGAGTTTTTTTTTCCTTGCGAGCCTTCATTTAAAAGGATTATTCTCAGTGAATACAGAATATACAAGTTCTAAGAAAAATATTATGGTGAATTTTCTAGCCCTTATGAATTTACCTAATCACGTATCAATTGGGTTTGGAAGAAACTGTAATTTTATGCAATTCAAATTAATAAAAGTCCCAGAGGTTAGTGAACAGATAATCAAGAATAGGTCAAAGTCACACATTGATTACAAAAACTCCTTACAGCTTTAAATTCATTACCAAATGAAAAAAAACTAATAAAAGACATTTTAAAGTTTTGAAGGTCCATAAAATAAATGAAAGAACTAAAATATAGCATTCATTGTTGAAAAAATATTCATATTATTATTCCGGTTAATTAAGTATTTTGGAACAAAATCCAACCTGAATATTATATATTAGAAAGCAAATATATTGAAATTGTCAATGGAAAGAACAACTGTAAAATGCAATAAATGTATTATTAGTTTGTTTGCTCGAAAACCTTACTCTGCTCTGTTTATTTATTCATAGAAACAATTAATTGAAATTTATAGATCTTCGAACTACAAAATATCCATGGTGAAAATGTAACCAAGCAACATTCCTAGTAAAGCTTCAAAGATATTTGGCATTGAATCTGTGACTAATTTCCTTACCTTCTTGTGGCAGAGATTGATAAGTTGACTTCAGCCTGAATCTGTCTTTCCTATCTTTGAATAACGAATTGCTCACCTGAGGAACAGCTTCACGTTCCCGAAAGCAAATTTACTTTGATTAGGCTTCAGAGGCTTTTACTTCGAAGTTTATGAACAACATTTTTCAATGTTAGCATGCTTTGGGACGAGTGATTGCCATTGTTTGTTGAGCTTTTATTCCACGCTCGAATAAATAACGAACAACATTTTTTAGCTGTTGGGTGATAAAAAACCAATGGTTTCGAGATGACAGAAGACAATTTTTAGTCAAAATAAATAAAAAAAAAAGTGGGGGAGGGATTCTATAACAAGAGCTTTATTGCATTTCTTATGGTCATTGGAATCAACTTATTGAATCAACTGTTGAATCATCAATTATTCATCCAACGTTGACTAGAATTACTAAAATATACAGAATGGGTATGATAAAATGCATTTAAAAGCTACGAAGAATCTTACGCGAAGCTATTCAGTAGTAGAGAAAGTTATAAAGGATGGAATTTTGAATGCATTGACGAGTGTAAGATCAGAACACACACATCCAGGAAGGAACAGCTTAGAGTCATTGAATCGAACCCTCATTTATAAATCCACTACGGACTCGAACCCGATTGCTTCAATAATATAAGTTATCTTTATAATATTTTTCTTTAGGATCGGGTGCTTATAGAGACTCTTTCCACAGAAAAAGTTGGTTAAGAATTGGTATATTTTTTCATTGTGAATCTGAAGGGAAAGTGAAGCAAGTACTATCTAGACATTGCAACTCAAGTATTGCTTCAGATTTTATCTAAACATGGCCACCGTTAGATTTTTTTTCTTTTGTTTAAAAATCATTTTTTGGAGAAACCTGTTGTTTTATTTGCGACTAATAAATTTATGGTCATGCCATTTTTCACCCGTTCATGACCGACGGAAGGAGAAAAAAAAAGTGCTCCCTTGGCCTCTGCGCTCTTCGAAAATATGCTTGTGCACGAATCCGGGAGATTTTCTTGGTTACATCTATAATTTCATTCAAAAATTTATATAAAATCCATACTAAAATTAAATACGCAGAAAGGAATGCAAAGTATTAAACATAATAATAATATAAATAAAATAAATAAATTAAGCATAATAATAATATAAATAAATAAATAAAACATAATAGCAATAAATATAATAATATAAATAAAACAATGGTTGGAAGTGGTTGGTAGAACAGCTAATCTCTCACTGACCACAAGATCTTGAAAATATTCTCCAGCTGTAAAAAAAAAAAAAATAAAAAAATAAAAAAAAAAAATTAAAAAAATAAAAAAAAACCCTTTTCGAATAAATTTTGATTTATGTATGTAAAATAGGAAAAAAAACATATTAATGTCTGATTTTAGCAGGAAATCGTGGCATCAGAAAATCAAAAGATTTATCTGAATTTTATATATATATAAGAAAAATTACAATGCGCCAATGTCTACAAGTGATATCACAAGTTATAGCTTATCTAGAGTGCCATAGTAAACCTACGTGTAAGCTTGACTAACGTGTTACTGAAACCGCGTGTTAATTAAGTTCGACTATATCGATAAAAACTTTTCTCGATTTTACTGTATGTACTGCTTTATGTTTCATACATAGAAATGTATATTGTACTATAAAATAATTTCTTAAAGGATCGATTTGAATCATGCCCAACTTTTTTTTAGATTAGGCATGTAACCAGAGTTGATTGAAATCGGAAAAGAAATTGTAAGGAATATATGTGTGTGTGCGCGTGTGCATGCGTGCGTGCGTGTTTGTGTGTGTATGTATGTATGTATATACGAAAGCCTGCATTTATAGAAGCTTCTAAAGGTCAAATTTTCCGTATTATACATTATTCATAAGTTAAATAATTCCGGCAACTAAAAATTCCTAATATTCATTTGGTATTTCAACATTCATTCTACATACTTGTATTATATTAAATATTAAGAAAAGAATAATAAAAAATATATACTTAATATATATATAATTATACCCTAAAACCTAGTTTCTCTTCGTTCAATCATAAGCAGTCTTTTCCCGAATTTCAAAGCAATGAACACTCAGCTCTTTCAATATCGCCATGTTTTCATAACTGAACAATAAAAGGAATATTTTCGCTTCTATTTTCTCAAATAAAACAAAATCTCGAAATTCCTTTCTCCAGGCCTCATTTCCATAAATGCATGTATCATTTCTTTCACTATTTTACTTAAGGGGTTTATGATACATAACCTAGATTCAGCAGTGGGTAAAGAAATAATTTATATGGGGAAAGGAAAATGACACTGTTTAATAAAATTGCAAGCGGAAAGGAAAAATCAGAATTAATAAACGTACTAGTATTCCATATAGACTAATTCATTTGAGTGAATCAAAAACAATTATTCCGAACAACATGATTTCGGATGTAGGGGAAAAGAAAATCGTCTTAGATAATGAATATCCCTATAGGCTTATTGGAACACGGGAGTGACCTATGCTTTAACTGTTATGAAGTTAAAAATAAAGAATTAAGAGATTTTTTTTATATCAATTTGTTTTTTCATAAAGTGGAAACACTCCCCGTGGCACATTTATTAAAAAAAATTAAGTTGATATATTTTTTATAATAATAGTGGGACAAAGTTATCTATTTAACTCTAATCTAAAGTAATCTAGTCTATTCTTCGATTTTCTTGAATATTTATTTTAATTTTATCATTGAAAGAAGTATTAAATATGTTAAATATTGCTTTTAATTATGTTAAATAGTGTTTTTTTTATATGCTTCAATAATTTTTACTATTTCGTTTTATTTTTGACAAGTAATTTTAAGTAAATAATTTTACTTTTTTTTCTTTAAACTCATCAATCAGAATTTTAATTTAAAGTGAATTCGTTCATGGTGGTCTCACAGCTGACAGTATTGTCAAGTCATGATTTTGAACCTTGATGACATTAAAGACCTGACATATAGCTGTGGCTACTTCATGTTAAATTTGTAGAGGTTCAGAGTCCTTTTGTTGGCGTGGTTTTGAAGTTAGGAGAAGGAGGTGCCATCTCGCCAACAGCCCTTATGTTGCTTCTAGTAGTGTGACATTAATAAAATCAAACCAAATCAAAGTTTCATGGAGGTAAAGATTGTTGAAGTGTTGATGAAAGTTTTTGAAGTTTACTTTGTTTGTAATTGTTCTATTTTGATAATTTTGTT
This sequence comes from Nephila pilipes, assembly GCA_019974015.1. Taxonomy (NCBI): domain Eukaryota; kingdom Metazoa; phylum Arthropoda; class Arachnida; order Araneae; family Nephilidae; genus Nephila; species Nephila pilipes. The sequence goes on along the minus strand of BMAW01092629.1, from coordinate 192,816 downwards.
TCGTTTTTTATAGGCAATATATTCAAGATGTTTTAAATTACGTAAAACTTTCGTTCTTCTTGTCATTTTGTCGGGATTAAATGACTCCGTATTTTATAAATATGAGGACAAGTCATCTGTAAGTATTTTATATTTGACTGATATAATATTTTCGTTTGCTTACATTTGTATATGAATTGATATAACTCTTTAATAATGATATAAATTAATTAATATAACCCATTTTGGTCAAAAAAAATTTAATTGTGTTAAATTATTTTAGATTATTATTTAAGTGTGTTTTGGTATTTTAAGAGTATTTGAATGTTTCCTATGTTTACTTTTTCTTCCTTTTTTCCTGTGTTGGTTTTCTGAATTTCTGATTTTTGATTTATTATTATATTTTTTAAATATAATTCACTGCAGTAAGATAATTAGATCTGTAATTACCGGTATAAACGCACATTATTCCATTTCAAAGAATGGAACAGTATTAATTATATTTTATTCGTTACTTTAAACTTTAATTTTTCTTTGTTTTAAATTGTTTGATTCTTAAATAGTTTACTATGAATATTTACGGTTTTTAATTTTAGATAGTTTGATTATTTAAATAAATGTTCATAGTTATACAGGCTAACATTCACCTCCAGAAAAATGTTTTATGAAGAAATATTGAACTGCCAAAAGACAAAATATGTATCAAAAATCATAAGAAGAAAAAAAGTTATAAGCCAAAAATATAACAAAGGAATAAAAACATCCAGAAAATGGATACGCGACAACCTTATCGTGTGTCTGTGTGTGTGTTCAGTTTGACTTGGTTAATGACCGCAGATCTATTGCTTGTCTGCAGATATTAAGCAATTAGAGATCTGCTAGGCTCTCGATCCAGTCACATGACAGTATAGCTTCGATCACAAATCTCATACTTCTGTAGACGAACTATGCTTCCCAATGAGTTGCGGTTTAAAAAAATGTAGATCAAAGTAGTTCTTTATTCTAATGAGAACTGAGAGTTGGTAATGGAGAGATACTTTGGTCTTCAGGAGCTTCATGACTCTTAAAAAATTCTATTTTCTGAAAAATAAGTATAATAAATTGTAGTTTCCTGAATACTTAAAAACAAACCTCCCTCAGATATACTTTAGTGGACAAAAATTTAAAGCTCCTTTTCTCACTATGTGATTATTCATCATTTCATGCAAGGTACCTTGATGACATTCAAGATAACCTTTTTGAATTATGTAGTTATATTTATATATTATTTTGTATAATTTGAGCTAAAAAATATTATTCTATTCCGTACACATTTTGATACCTTTTCCGGTGTGTGTATAAAAGTGTGATCATTTTAACACCAATTTTCACTAATACCTTAAAAAAATTTAATTGCATTATACGCTAAATATTTTAGTTTATATAAATTTTTTAAGTATTTATTTACATTATGAAACAAAATTATATGTTCTTAAGCAAAACAAAATTTAGTATTTATACTCGAAAATCAACATACCACTAAATCATCTGAAAAAAGCGTTATCATCGAGCAATCATTTATAAGTTTAAAATGTGTATGAATATTTAGAATTAGTTTATTAAAGTTAAAAATTATATATTACCACATAATTAAAAATTGTGTCAGTTCACAGGACACTTAAAAAAATGAAGATTCTTTTAAAGTGGAAAAAATGCACAATTTATTGCCTTTAACAATCGTATGACCTCTTAAATGATAGTTAACAACTATTTTGATTCATTTTGAATAAATAAGCATTTTTTGCATTATGAAACAAAATTATGTATAAATGAATAAAATGAATGTTATGTTTCACGTGGATGTATCAGAAACAAAATTAATTCATGGTTGCAAATTTGGCATTTGACATCAGCTTATATGAATTATTACATTGTAGGAGACTTCCATTTTAATATTACTTACCATTTATTCAATAAAAGATATTCGTTAGTGTAACACTATTTTATTATTTGAGATAAGTTACATACATACAACAATTGGACAAATAATTCAAAATACGCATAGTAAATAAAGGGACGGAGCGTCATCACATGTTCACTTTTCCAATTCTTGGCCTTCTTTTAAGCATTCCTCCTCATTTTGCCTTGTGCCTGATGTAGCCTAGTGGTCAAGAGTGTTGACTCGCGTCCTGCTTTGTTTTCTTCTAGTCGTAGATTCGAGCTGTGTGGTGGGGATGATACACGTTAAGCCTGGCAGGTACCAAGTCCTCTCTTTCGTGCGTTTTGGAAATTTGGAGATGGAGGTGAAAGCTCAGGTATCGTCCTTGTCACTTGACCGAAACTCAAATTACGAGGTCCGTCACCAATAGCCTCCATATTACTTCTCAGTGTGACATTAATAAAAGCAAACAAAAACAAAACAAACATCGCTAGAGGATGCCTCTGCTGCTTGGAGCAGTCATTATACAATTAATATAACATGGGCGGTTACAAAATGAATGAGCAAAAAACTTTTTTATCAACTTAAAAACTTTCTACAATGCTTTCATCTGTTTCATTTCAGTGGTACGATCTATCTTTAATATATACAACTAAATTGGGGAAAATTTTGTTTTCAAAAATATTCATTTATTTTTTAGGTGAGGATAAATAGGATTATATTCTAATCTATTATAAATTAGTTTAACATATCAATATCATAAAGATGCAGATTCCAATTATAGATTTTCATTCTTCATTATTTAGATCTCGTGGAGCTCTAACTTAGGAATAGGTTGGATTATTAATTCAAATTTTACTCGTTACTCGTTTACATCACTAAAAATAATATCGTACAGTAACTCTAGAGCTGAAAATCTCTTCATATAAATTTGAGGTAAATAAATGAATATATTCAAAAATATCTATTTATTTTTGGCAATGATAAATATGATTGTAATTTTGCTTCTTAGAAATAATAATTAGTATAGCATACCGAGATCATAAAATTGTAGGTTTTGATTCTAGATCTTCATTATGAATCAATTCCTTAGACTTAAGTGAACTCTAAATTAAGAATAGGTTTGGAAATTGAGAGATATTTTTACTCATTTACATTGCTAGAATATGATGTATTACAATATATTTATTGCTGAAATTCTCTTCTGGTAAATGCTGAGTTCAAAAATCTCTTATAAGTCAATCTGTTTTAAATTAAATTAAAACAAGTTAAGTGTGAGTGATTGTTTATGAACTTCACCCTAAGATGCAACACAAAGACTATAGGCGATGGAACATGTAATTTTGAATCTTGCTCAAATGACGAGGATAACACCTGAGTCGGCATCTCACTCTCCAAACATCCACCTCTCCTTCCAAAAAATTAGTACCTTGACAGATTTAACGTTCATCATCCCCGTTATACTGCGGGTTTTCAGCAGACTCTAGATTGGTAGCATGAAATTCTTTGAATGCAGATTTAAATGAGTGTAGTAAAAAGGGCGTTTAAGAAGTAAAGGATATTAATTATAGAAAAACAATTCAAAGTAATTGTTGTGCATCATGAAAACAAAGAGATATTTTAAACGAAATTTTTATTTCTCAAATAATATTAAGGTACATAAATACGTTCGAAGTACTTATTATAAAAACATTAGTTAGAGAAAAATGTATATCCTTTTTAACTTCAGTTTCAATGTAAATAAGCTATGCTAGACTGATATTTGCAATAAATTACTTAAGTTTCACAAAAATAACAAATTTGTAGAGAATTTTGAAGAAATTTTAGAAAAATTTCAAAAATGCTACACGAAAATCTGTTCACCTAATTTATGTAAATTTAGAATCTAAATAAACTTTATGTATGTATCTAGGGCTTGAATTAAAACTTTTGGCTACTTAAATAAATAAAAATTCAGAGCCAGTCAAAGAACTATTACAAGAAATTTGCCATAGTTTACAACGTTAATATATAAATAATAGACCATAATTTGAAACAAATTCTCATTGTGAACATTATTTTAATTCAAGCCCTAGAAAACATTATGAGAAAAGATAGTGCCAAGTTTCAAAGAAATTTAACAGTAATATTTTGAGTTATCATTTTTGGAGTAAACAAAATATGTAAAAAAAACTGATTTTAAGAAAAATGCATTTTTAATACAATTTATCACATATTTTCTATATATACACAATTAGTTACTTAAAATTCACCAGATTTATAGCTTACACTTTCTGTTTGCTCATTTTAACCACTTTTTTTTTCTTTTTAGCTAATCTTTTTTTTTTTTTTTTTTTTGGCAGCTTCTACCGTTGACCAAGAATGTCGTTTAAGTATATTACTCGAACTTCATCCAGTTCTGCAAAACCTTTTAATGTAAATACACCAATAGGCACACTGAAATGTTTCATTATATCCAATAATCCCCGAAATCCCTTCTTAAATTGAATTACTGCCGTATATCCTCCTAATCGCAGTGTTGGCATTGCAACAAAAACGTCTTTTGGAATGAATTTCCATAAAATCCCATTGTTACACTCGTTCGTATTTTGAGTTTTTCCTGATAAGCATTTCTGTAATAGTTTTTTATCGCATAACTTCATGTATATTGGTTTGATAATGTTAACCCGATTTTGTGGAAGTCCTTTTGACTTATCCTTGTAAATTTGTTTTTTCCATCCTATGGATCGTTGATATTTGCACCAGCTATCCGGTCCAACAAGGCTTTGGCCGTGCATTGGTTGTTTTGCATTTGAACAACAATGAGAAATTACCGCAATTACTTCACGTTGTATACCTTCTAAATCATTCACATTGTCACGAATAGCTATACCTTAATAATTTTATAATTTATTGATGAAGACATCCGTCAGTTTTTCCTATTCTCCAATCCCTTTTCGTTTCGATTTCAATTTTCTAGTCATGTTGCAACACGTTTTTGTATAAGTCCCTATACATTCGTATTTTATTACTGTATTCTGATCATAAATATCTTTTACAGCATCATACCCTTTGGAATCGCCGTCGCCAAAAATGTTTACGTATTGCAATTTCCTCATTTCAACTGAACGATCAAAAAGATGATACACGTCAACAGGCTCCATAGCACCAGACGACTCTGAATATTTTGCGCATTATGAATGGTTTTAATTCTTCATTTTTTCAATCACAATGTCTACATACTTTAGACATGAATTCAACGTCTAATACCTTCCCTATATCTATTGAAACAACAGTGACACATCCATTCAAGGATGAATATCCTCTCCTTAGCCAAGTTCCATCAACCGACACACCACATTGAGATAATTCAGGAACATTTCCATTACCTCTAATTTACAAAACAGCTTTATTCATCGTATTGCATGCTGCGTAGCTAGTAGCAAATTGAAGTTTTTTCTCAAGGAAACCAAATGCTTTCTTTGAAGGAACATTTACATTGATAGCAAAACAGTTTTTGGGCCGCAGAATATCCTTAACCAATGACTCTCATACCAAAAACAAATACAAGATTAACATTGTGCAATATGTTTACTTTATCATATTCATGGCTAATCCAAAAACAGACTCTTGCATTACATTAATTCTCTTCTTTCAAAACATATAGGAAAACATAACAAAGAAATTACATGATTGAAAATTCCTAAGTTAAAAATAACATTTTTTTTTCATCATTTTCTGTAACCTCTGAAGTTTTGAAAGAATTCATCAATTTTATTTCACTCGCGGTTGAAATACCTAAATCGGTACCAATTTTTTCGTTCTCTGGAACTAAAACATTATTAGAGTACCTATTTTCTTTGAACTGTCTTTTACGAAAATAATTTTTATTTCTGTTATTTCCCATAGCTGTAAAAATATTAATGCCAGAAAATAAATTCATAATTGTTTCAAATTAAAGTTAATAAATTTAGTTTTGCAACTAACCAAGCATAGTTGTCATTAAATCAAACTCTATGCAAATAAAACAATTATTGCCAGATTTCATTAAATTCTACTTTATCAGACACTAGCACAATGCGTAATTATTTCAAATATTGCGTCAAATGTTTTCTAAATTTTATTAAAAAGAAGTCTGGTATCTTAATTCTGTTTGACAACTTTAAAGGGCCTTTAAATACTGACTTCTGGTCATTTAAATACCCACAACCGGTTTTTTGAGCTTTACTAGTTCATTAATACCTTGTCTTTTAAGAGACTTTGAAACAAAATAAGAACAGTTTTATAAAGCTAAATAAATGTTTTATTCGAGAAAATAAAACAAAAAACTGAAAATATGGTTTTTTTTTGCAAAATTGACAATTTCCACGTATTCGTTAACTTAAACAGTTCTTTTCTATGAAAAGTCAAAAATCCGAGGAGTGATTATTAAATAACGAGACTGATACTGCAAAATATTTTCATTTCATACACATATTTACTTATTATCACCTTCAATAATCACCCCTCCATTATCCCTATAACGCACCATGCTAATCTTCCATTAGTCGAAACAATGCTGGAAGTCTATCAGCTCCTTCAGGATGCGTGCCGCTTTCTCTTTCATAGTTTCAGTGGACTCAAATCTTGTTCTTTTAAATTCCGATTTCACAGAAGGTAAGCAATGAAAGACATATAGCTCAAGATCTGGTGAATGCGGCTTATAACATAGTACAATACTGGGATTTTGTACTTGGCCTAGAAACCTCTTGACAAACAATATGGAGTGACTCGTCCTTCCCCTCAATTTGGGTCGTTTTATCTTTATTTGTACATTGAGTTCAGTAAGAACGTAAAGATAGTAATAATGATCATTTGACTTTCAGGATCCCAGTGAAGATACACAATCCCATGAATATCGAAAAAAAAAATAATCATTGCTTTTTGAATTTTGATTTACTCATTCCAGCAATTTGGCTTTCGGAGAAGATGACATCTTCGGATGCATGGATTGGAGCTTCGTTTAGTATCAAAAGTTAAAAAACACGATTCGTCACACTTTATTATCATTTCCAATAAGTTTGGGTCATTTTCTGTTTCATTCAAAGTGTCAGTAGAAATATTTTTGCGAGATTCTTATTGTTCAAATATTGCACAATTTTGACACACCCTTTTTGCACGTTAAAATTGTCATGCAAAATTTGTCGTACGGATTCTTTGTCAATTCCTATAGTCTCACCAATCGTACGAATACTTAACGGACAGTCAGATGGAACCAGAAAACCGATTTTTCCGATATTTTCATCCGTTTTTGAAGTGGAAGGACGATCTGGGCGTGAATCAACTTCAACATCTTCTCGAATATCTTAAACGAATATCGAATATCGCTATTGAGTATCGAATATAGTTACTCAAAAATGCGTGCACGCAATGAATATGCATTGCTATACAATTCTTTCAATAAATTATAAGTTTCAGTCGTAGTTTTACGAAATTTCATGAGAAGTTTCCCAACAATTTTTTTCTCACTTATAATTTTTCCGGCTAAACCAAAAGTAATTCAGATGTGAACAAAAATTACGGTTATCCGGATTTTTTTACAGAACAGAAAGCACTGCATTCGATAGGGAAGGTTTTACGCTAAACAGCTGTCAGTCTCTCAAGTTTGGCACATGCGTAGTTCTGTGAAAGAGTCAATCATGTCATTTAAAAGATTTCTTGTTTAGATTTGTAGTTTTTAGATGGTATTTGTCAAATTCAACGCATATATATTGTTCCTCAATGCTTATAATCCTTTACATTACGTAAAATCTTTTTATTGCACAAAGGAACATAAAAGGGGAAGCTAACATAAATCTTTACTCATAAATAGTATAATTCATCTTTAAAAACTTTGAAAGTTGTTTTAGAAAGAATGTAAACCCAATACTTTTTTATTATTGAAAAAGCATCAAAAAAAATATGTATATGTTACAGAATGTGCGTATGATTGAAGTGTAATAAGAAAGTAAAGACTTATATATATATTACTAAGTACATAATGAATGTAAGGGGAACGCATAAATGACATAAAATTTAAAAAAAAAAAAGAATGAGAGTAAGGTTCTTAGTGAGATGTTAACTTCCTTGTAGTTGTACAAATAAAGTTATGAGAGGGAAAATATATCATCAACGTAAGAGAAAATACATTTTTAAATATTTTGTGGGTGATCAAAAGAATGTTCTTTTAAATCAAAAAATATACTCTTTTCACATCTTGTGGAGTAATCAATAAGTAAGAATGAAGCTTCGTTTCGAAGTTTGATTTATTTAAACAACTACTAAACATTTCTTTTTCTAAATTTCTCAAACTTTTTCTGTTTGTTATTAATTTTTGCTTGGTTAAAATCGGTCAAATTTAAAATAAAATCAAAATATAAGGAGAATACTAGAAACAGTTCTTTTATAACCACATGGAAAAAGTTTTATATTTTTATCGTTCAATAAGTTCTCAGAAAATCTAAGAGATGGCGCTCATGGTTTGTTTTTTGACAAGCATCATGACTCACTTGGCAGCTGTCCAAATCTCAGTTAATCGTATTCGTGACCATGATGCCTTTCGCTTCTCAAAAATTCTTCGTTATAACTTTTTCGGCCGAAGAGATCATCTTCGCCTTTTTTCAACAAATTAACCGGAAGCAACCCAGTGTTTTGATTGTTGCTTAGTTTCCGAAAGATGAATCCATTTAACATCTATGGAGACAACTCGGCGTAAAATGACGTCGACTACTTGAAGCTGGGGAAATCAAATTTTGATTTAGCAACAAATGACTAACAAATCAAAGCAAAGTTATGAATCAATATCAAATTTTTTTCGGCCCCGTTTAACAAAGGACAGTACCTAATAATAACAACAATTTGCCTTAATGGGGCCATTTTTCTTTAAAAGCAAGTACTTTTGAACTACATTCGTATTATTGAAAGAGTTATTTTTGCTTTTCAATTAAATAACATTCATAAGAAAATTTGTTGTTCGTTAGAGAATTTTCTACTTTGAATGCGTCTTAATTTGATACATTTTTTTTCCAAAATGAAATTGCGCTGTGCACTGTAAAACCCTCACCTCCTTACATCTCCTTCGTCACTTGTCTGAGGTTAAAAATTACTAAGTTCGTCGCCAATAGATCTAGTGTTGCTTCTAGTGTGATATCAACAAACCAAAACCTTACTTCTCATTTGTGTCTTTTGTAATTAAACGAATTCTTTTATCGAATAGTGGTGGTGGTAGCTAGTGGGTACTGTCACGAACTCGCGGCCTCTCTGTTGAGCTGCTAACTCATTTGTCACTCTCGTCTCCAGATCTCCTTGTGTTTCTTCTAAGTTCGACGATAATCATCAATTTTCTATCGAGGAGGCTAATATTATTCTTTTCACATCCTAATACCCAATCAGTATCAAATGTTTGAGTTTTTGACTATTTGAAAAATATTTTTTTATCACTAAAATCAATCCCAGGATTCAGAAAAAGGGGTAAAACGTTCTTTAAATTTGTATTTTAAAATGCTTCGTCATTATCCGTTCTCAAATATTTCTGATGTACAAATTTGAAAACTGTAAACTTTATACATTTGATACTTAACACATCGATCAATAACTCCCGAGACTAACCCAGAGATAGCGCTCGTAGTAAACCAGTAACCAGGTCTTTCTAGAGTACTAACCTTTGCTTGAAACGTGTCAAAATTTTAAGTCGATCAGACCAGGAAAAAGGTTTTTTGAAGTGAAGTAAAAAAGGTTTTTTCCAAGTGGGTGCCGCGATTGCTTTCGATGGAACAAAAACAGCAACGAGTCGATGATTCAGAAAGCTGTTTATCGCTATTTACTCGCAACAAAAAAGATTTCCTGCGGAAAAAAAAAAAAGATTTGGAAAAGCGTTGGAACGATTGTATCACCCTAAAAGGTGATTAACAAAAGGTGTTATGTTGATGAATAAAAAAACATTTTGCAAAAAAAATGTTGTTTTCAATGTTAGACTCGGGAGTTATTGATCGATGTGTTAATTTCGTTCATTCTGGGGAGGAATGTAAATATTTACTAATTGAAAAGAGTAGCCACTGCTAAACAAAACTTATAGATGCCGCAATTATCATCTATTTTCATAGGACATCGTCATATATTAGTAAATAAGAAATTGACATTTGCACTTTAAATTGTTTGTGTTTGTTGAAACATACAAAAGTATTAATTATTTTTGGCAATCTGGAGGTGCTGTCGACCGATATTACAGAATGACTATTGAACTCACTCACAATGGTGTCACAGGAACTTGCTCAAATTTTATAAATATGGATAGCGAATTAAATACTACCTTTTAATTTTTTACAGAATTTGTTGAGAACATAGGGAAAGAAATTTTAAAATAAAAGTATTTACTAAAATCTATATTTTCTTTTAAATAACAAATATTTATTAGCTTGAAATGCCTGTTCATACATACATATACTTTTACTGATCTTACTATAATACACATAAAACAACTGAAGATAAGTAGCAGTGCATTTCTACTTGATATCACGTTTTGAAATTCGAAAACAGTAATAATTTTGAATGGAGCGTTATTTATCAACACTCGAATTTATACATAATTTTAAAGTATTTTTTATTTCAGTTTCATGTCAGTTTCCTTATTTCTGTTAAAAACTAAACATGTACTTTCAATGTCACGTGACGGGGTCATATAAAATTTGTATTTTTCTTATTCCCTTTAATATATTTTGGAGGATCATAAACAGCAAAATAATTCCTGTAAGTATCACTTTAATGTTATATTTGAATGTAGTGAAAATTTCTTTTCTGAAATGTTTATCGTAAATCGTTGCGCTGATCATTCCTTACGATTGTATAACAAATTAAAAATGGACATGTACACAAAAATTAGCGTGTCAAATCTGATTCAAGACATGCACGAATGCTTATTTATTGTGAGTGTACGCTAAATGAAAAGAAATAATAAACATAATTGCTAGATATATCTTTATTATATATCTAAGAGACAAAATACAAAAAATTAACCAATACACAAGACAATTAGGTTACATATATAAATGCGCATTTATATATGTAAAACAAAAATAAGACGGAGGCATAACAAATAAGACAAACATATAACAAATAGGACAAACATAAAACAAATAGGACAAACATATAACATATAAACAGTTTTTTTTTCTTGTTAATGTATATAAAAAACACAACACATAATTTTTAATATTTTTTTGTTCTATATTATTTTCTGCTATGTATTATTTTTTGTTTTATATTATTTTTTTGCTATATGTTATTTTTTATTTTATATTTTTTGTTTTATGTTTTTATTTTTTCTTCTTACAATATTTTTTGTTTTATTCTTTTTTTGCTTTTATTTCATTATTTTTTTATTTTCTGTAGCTATTTTTTTTTTCCTTCTTTACTCTCTTAAATTTTTTTTTGTCCATTTTCTTTTATATTACACTTTTTGTTTTGTTTTCTCTCTTGTCTTGCGTTTTTTTTTAAATCTTGTTTATGTGGCAGTGGGGGTACTACTGGGCATTGGGATACATTGTCATTTATTCTTGGATGTTTCCATTTCTCTACACATAGGAGGTTGAATATGCTGTCTTTTTTTTTTTTTTTTTTTGCTTTTTTTTGTACATTGCCAAATGTGTTATCATTTTCCTGAATATTTTTTATATGCAAGAATTTGATAATCTATTTTTATTTATTTATTTATTTATTTTTGTTTATTTCTTCATCTGTTAGTAAATTTTGCATCTCTTGTGGATAAAACTGATTTTCAGTTTTTTTTTTTTTTTTTTTTTTTTTTTTTTCTCTTCTTTTCTTTTCTCTTCTTCTTTTTTTCTTCAAAATCCTTTCCTTTTCCTCCTCCATCATTTTTTTTTTATTAATTTGTCCAAATCTATTGAGGGTTTCATTTTTTTTCTTTTTTTGAATCCTCTAGCGTGATTGGGCCTATTTCTGGTGGATCCTTGTCTCCCTTGTGTTCTTGATGTTTGTTGTTAGTTTTGAAGGATCCATCCAGAGCAATCAGAATAGGCTGGAAAAATAGAATTTCTCAGTAGTTGAAAAATAAAAACCTGATGGAAAAACCAAAGCCACATAAACAAGATAATCTTTTCTTTATCCATTTTGATATTAATTTTGAAATATTAACTGAGAAATTTCAATTTGGCTAATTAATATAAAAGGTTAAATTTAAAAAGTCGAAACAGCGGAAATTTCAATGGTAGGATTTTATATTGAAGTAAAATATTGAAGCCAATATTTTAGAAGGCTTTGATCACAATGTAAAATTACATTCTGAATTTAATCAGTTATTTCGTGGGAAACAATGGTAATTCTTAAACAATATCTAGTAGTATGCAAATGTTTGAGCTAAGTTACTCTGTTGATTGATTCTTAAAATCGATTGTTACTGAAATCTTAACCATAAAGGTTTCTTGGTTCCTTAAGGCTCCCGTCTATCCGCCATTTTGATTTCGTGGACGTAATGTTAATCCTATGGAATTCTGACTTAAATTCTCACATCTTTATTATTTGAGATATTTGAATGCAATAAAGTGCACCTGAAAGAGCAAAAAATAATCTATGCTTCTGTGGAATTACTTTTTTCCTCCAATTTCTAAAAGTATTTGAAAATATTCTTTAAAGACCGGAAAACTCAAAAATGAATAATTAAAATAAGAATAAAAATATTTTTAAAAATCTTTGGAAAAAAGTAATTCCACAGAAGCATAGATTATTTTTTTCTCTTTCAAATGCCCTTTATTGCATTCAAATAGATCAAATAATAAAGATGTGAGAATTAAAGTCAAAATTCCATAGGATTAACATTAAGATGATGAAATCAAAATGGCGGGTAGACGGGAGCCTTAAGTGTTTGTTTAAATCTCTTATTATGTGTGCGTTTTATAATATGAGTATATATTAATAATATAGAAAATTTTAAATTAAGTTTATACTAAAAAAAGGAATAAAATATTAAGCAAACTGAGACCTCTTTGACAAGTAATAATGAGCTTAATTCATGCCAATTTTAAATAATCCTCAATTATATAGTTGGATCCTATTATAGTGTGTTGATTGGCGACGAAAAATTTTTGGGGCGATAAATAGCCGAATTTAAAACATTTCTTTAAGTTACCTTTTTTCTAGTAATTCCATGTTTGGTGCAATTTTTACACTGTTTTGAAAATCGCTCTAAGCAACATAATAAACAAGTGTTTTACCAAATTTTAAATCAAAAGCAATGATAGCCATATTTTAACTTTTGGGCATCCGTATATCTGCTTATGCGATGAAAATCATATTTATAAACCTAAATAATTATGTATGAGCAGTTAATAAAATCAATAAGTGTATTAATATTTATAATGCACATAAAATTAGGTTCATTTAGCATTAAATCCACTGTTTTTATAATTTTAAAAAAATTGCAGCATACTTATAAACATAACATTCTATACACTGAACTTAATTACTATATTAAAACAATTAAAAAGCTTACCATTTTAAAAATATTAAATTTTAAGATTCAAATTTCCCATATTTTAATACAAATTCTGGGCCATTACTAAAGTTTTTCCAACTTTTCGTTGGTAAAATATTAGATTCACTGCACAGATCACTGATTAGACTCATTTCATAATATAGAAAATATCTATGTTACATTACAGGAAAGATCAGATTTCGAGGAAAATGGAACAAAATTTTAACTAATGCTTTTTCAAAAAAAAATGAAAATTCAGATATTTTTCTCAACGGCGTAAAATGTTCATTTTAAATCTTAAAAATTCACGTTTTGAGTTTCTTTAAACACATTTTCATAAATAAATGTATCGACGAACTTAGCGAAGTGCCCCCTATTTTTTTAACTGAAAAAAAAGCAAATTTTCAATTTCTCTAACAAATCTTAATAACTGGAAGGTCCTCATTTATCACACTTATTCAAATATTTTCAAGCAAATAAACTTTATTACTTAAAGAAATATCAGAAATATTTTTGAATAATTATTTAATGTATTGGAAGAATATTTTATGATATTCGTAAATCTTTCTTGTTAATAAAATGAAAAAGTACTTTTTTAAATGTTCTTTTCATTATATATTAATAACATTGTGTAGAGCTAATATTCTATGTTGCTTTTTAATGCATTGTAATGCTTTTAATTCATTTAGTATAAACTTTATCCAGATATCTCGGTAATTTCTTAGTTTTAATTAAACCTTTACATACCCTCTCATGCATCATTATTTTCCTTATTAGTATTACACGTCCAGCATGAAAATCGAGAATTGATTTAATTTTGCTATTAAGCAAAATTATTTCATCCAAAAGTTAAAAAGGCGGCTAAATTGTTTCGTACAATTCCATCACTTTTAAGTATGCATTTTTTTTTTTTTTTTTTATTTAAAAATATTAGTGACCTCCAACAAATGTACTTTGCAGAAAACATCAAAAACTTTTCTCCGATGTCTTTTCCAATACCTTAAAACTCAAACAAATAAAAAAAAATTGCATTGCAGGCAAAACATCGAATAAAAGAGAGGTTATTTGGAAAGAAAATATGCAACAGCTTTAACGAAGCTCTCGAAAAAGCCCCCATGATACTTGTACATTAAATTCTGCTACAGTTAAGCTTGTTAAGAGATAACAGTCGTTCATGTTTTCGCTTATCTTTTGCTTCGTAGAAATTCTTTTTTATGCGATCCTTGCATTATAATGATTATTCGTAGTGAATGCAGAACGTACAAGTTCTATGAGAAATATTTTGTTGGAATATATGTAAGCTTTATACTTGTTGGTTTGTGTTTTATATTTCTTTTGTAACTAAAAGATTATGTTCATTATATGGAATGAATTAAATAAATATAATGTTGCTTATAAATGGCTTATTTTAAATGATAAGATAACACGCGTTACCTTAAATATGTTATTTTATTCTTACGTTGAATTTCCTTTTAGATTTGCTATTTTATGCTAAATACAATTTGAGAATGTAAGATTACTTTTACATTATGGAATGAATTGAATATAAGATTCACGTAATTTGAGAATGCAATAACTTTTTTAAATATTCTGCATTATCTCGACGACGAATTTCTTTGAATAATATAGTACAATAAATAAACTAGGAAACAAAATTTCATTATTTCGTTGTTGTTGTTTTTTGATAGCTTTCAAAAACTTTGGATTTGCATATTCAGAGATTCTAAACTGATTTTGTTATTAATTAGTAAAATACTAATTAGACCTGATATGCTAAAACTCCTATAAACAATATTGTTAAATTGAAGGTTTAAAATTCTTGCTTGTTTTATTAGACATTAATATAACTGCAATTAACACTTAAAATTAACATCAAAAATAAGATTAAATATGAAGATTAGTTTTTATCTATTATGCTTCTTATAGTTGAAGAAATCTAGATTTTCGGAAGATTTTTGAAAAGCCTTTTAAGAAAATTAAATTCAAATGCATTTTGCGATATTAATATTTTAATAATTAGAGTTTTAAAGAATTTTTTTAATCCCTGGAAAGTTACCAATTTATCGATCTCATTTTGAAATGATTATTTTTTTAAAGATTGTGCTAATTTCTAATACAAGGGGTGTTCAAATGAAAAGGTACGAAACGACACTGTGGGTATAAATGAAGAATTTATTCAAGGTATACATTACAGGCCTGAACACAATGATCCCATTGATATCGAGCATTTTCGAGAAACATGATTTTGTCACCAAAGTAGTCGAGTTTCTCGCCAAGTCACCAAAGTTATTGCCAAATCTATCGCCAGCTAGGGGGATGTCATCGCTTAAGCTTTCCTTTGTATTCGACGAAATAACTGTAAATGTCTCTCTCCTATAAAAGAATAAATGCAGGGAAGAGCGCGTCACCGCATGTCCGTAATACAGTACTATGCAATCGATTGTACGATACATATATAAAAACGATACATATATACTGTTATTAAGGGGGGGGGAATTTTCTACAACTTGTATCATTTGTACATTAAGCGAAGCGAATCTTTTTTTTTAACAACTCATAAGCCACACATAAGCCAATCACACCATTCCTCACATTTTTGTAATTGTAAGTTGTATATATCTTTTCAGTCGAGGACAAGATGTATAGATATTTCCAAGATTTAGTCATTTCTTGTAATTTGGGATATTATCTTCTAACATTGCCGATATTTTGCTTAAGGTATTAGAAGCAACTCAAAGGAAATCGTCATATCTCTTCTAAATTCTTATTAAAGATAACTGATGAGCCGTTTTATGCCTCCTGCAATTGGTATAGTCATTTATTAAAGGTAAAAAATGTACTGTTTTTGTCTGGTTTGTAGTATTATGCAAATCTGAATTATTTTCAAGCATACGTAAATCTCTACATATTGTATTCAAACGGTTCTAGGACTGACAGCACGCAGACCATATAACTTATGACATATACATACGAAATGATATATTAGAGTTTAAATTGTTACTAAGAAGTAGACGAGTTGTTTGGATAAAATTTCCTCTACATATTAAATGATCCTTATGTACGTAATGTTGTAAAGGACAGCTATTCATGCTGATTTTTTTGGTTCCAAGAAGCTGTAGAATGAAGTAACCCACAGTATCGTAAAGTTTTACTTATTTTACTGAAGTAAAGTTTTCATTATTTCTAAAAATGATCAAGATAATATCTTAATTCTTATTTATTATTCTTTACATAGTCCCCTTCTTAAATTACACATTTCTCTCAACATTTCCAGACCTTTCAAAGGCTGTTATTGTAGAACACAGAAGAATTAACTCTATCTTTTCCATATTGCGTATTACTTCAATCTACGACATTAATAATAATAATTTACAATATTATTTACATAATGTTCCATTAATATTCAAAATAAATTTTATCCAAATATCTCAGTTATTTCTCAGAATTAATTAAACCTTTCGATATCCTCAAAAGCATTTGACTTTAAACTTCTATTCATAGTCTTCTTTCGTTTCAATTCAACTCCTGGAAAGAGTATACAGGTCCGTTAACTTCTTCGGGAAAGACTCCACTTCAACACTATTGAGCTCTGATGTCACCCCCGCTTCAGTCTCCTCTATCGAGTTATACCACTGTTTCTTCATCTTTAATTTCAATTCGAAAAATAACAAACAGTCCAGGGGACAGAACTGGTAAATACAGGAGGCGGTTGAGGAACACAACCTGCTTTCCCAACAAAATATGCGACGCGAGAATGGACTTGTGAGACGATGCATTATTGTGAAAGAAGCACCAATTTCTACTGTTCGACAAATCGAAGTTCATGCTCCTCATTCCTTTCAAAAGCAATCCAAAACAACTATGTAGAATACCTCAGTCACAATAGAGCTTTGACGACAAAGTTTTGTTGCACAAGCTGAATATTTTCGTCACGTCAACTGAACATGGATGACCTGATCTCTCACACCTTTGGTCAAGTCTCATTTTCCTTTAAACCTCTAAAACCACTCAAATACATGGAAACGACTTTAGCATCCTGACCAAACATCATTTTAATCATTTTTCACGTTCTGGGGCCGATTTTTCTATTTTAAAACAAAATGTGATGCGCATTCGCTGCTTTTTTTTTCCCTCGATGACAAAAACGTAGACACGAGCTTTACGGAAAGGAACACTGTTCCAAATCGGAACTAAACAGAATTGAATGCAACCGCTTGATAAACTTGAAGATTGTTGCTACATTTTCGCATCGGTTTTATTGAGATTACGCGATTTATACTTTTTTCGAGAGGGTGCACAAGAACTTTTTGAATATACTGCGTAAGTCGAACACATTGTGTTTCTCTGCATAGCTCACTGTTCAGTGAAGCCATCCATGGAAAAATAAAAATGTCTAAAACGCGATCATTTACTCTTAGATGCACTTTTCTAATATACTGTTCAACACTTTTATATTTAACTAAAACAGACATATGTGAGTGTTACACAAAAAATAATTCTGTGTTTTGAGGCAATGTTATGAAATAATTTAATCGGTTGAATTGAGTAATTATTATTATCATCATTCTCTGTACCATTAAAAGACTTTTTTAGTTTTCTGAATTCTTGTATGCTTGACATATGGATTTACGAGATTCGAAAGGCAATTTTCAACATTTTTTTTTCAATCTAGTAAGATGGCTGTTCTTGAATGATTAATTCGCTTCAGTTTCAACTTTTCGCTTCAGTTCGAATGATTATTTCTGTACAACATATTAAATCGGTAGGTTCAGCTGCAAGATAAAGTTGATAAAAAAAAATTTATTAAATTGCACTCCTAAAGAAGAAAATGAAGCTTTAAAAATGTTCCTCTTCTAAAATAGTTATCTTTCGAAACTTAATAGATAACTATATTGTCAAAAAGGGAGTCAAAAAAAAAAGATATCTTTCAAAAATGAAGATATTTTTCAATAAAATAAAGAAATATAGTACTCCCTTTTTAAACCGGCACTTCACTTTTCCGGCCCTGTCGGTAATCCAGAATTTTGAAACAGATAGACAAGCTTTACAGAAGTTATTTTAGGGCTTCAACTTCAATGAAATAATGTAGACTATCACTGCAAAACAGTACATTTATTTTGTAGTTTTAGTTATTTAATGTGTTTGAATTACAACATCATTTGATGAAATATACATGGCAGGTCAAAATGATTCCACCGATTTCAAAATGCTTTATTTTTATATATAAATGACCCTGAATGACAAGTAATGCATGAATACAAGGGGAAGTATGGACGTTTTTCCACAAGGGTCCTGTATAATTTCATTTAGTTACACGTATAATGTCAATTCTATATGCCGATTCCTCCTAAACACGCTGTAAAGTGTTAATGATAATAAATTGAAAAGCAGCAGAAATCTTTTATTTTAGTTAAAATAAATTTGTGAGTAATATTGCTGCATACACTTTATATTTTACAACCCCCAAAGGTAGGAATCGCATGGGGTATCAGGTGATTAGACATGGGAATCGCATATCAGGTGACTTCGGTGGCCAGATGCGTAAGATCAAGTCATCTGATCAACTGCAGCCTATTCAACTATGTGTAGCTCCATAAAAGCTTTTAAAACAGCTTTCGTGAAATTCGAAGTTCACGAAGAACGCACGGGGCTATTTATTTATCACAATACAACACTTCCAGAGTTTTCCTTTGTATTCATGTATTATTTATCATTCTGTATTGTATATTCTTGATAAATATAGAATTTTGAAAAAGAATTAATCATTTTGAATTACCGTATTTTTCTTCAGCAACATAATAAATGGTTGATTTACAAAAACAAAAATATTTCCCACAAAGATATAAATAAATTTACGATGCGATATTACACAATCTACAATGAATTTCTTTCTTTCAATTTTTTTTAATTTATAAAAGATTAATTTCGTAAAACAAATCTAGTTCTGGTTACTGGATGGTTGATTGATGGTTATTGATGGTTTTATCGGCACAAATAGCATTTTTGGCCTATCTGCGCGTGTGTGCCAAGGACTCGTTAATTTATTAATTAATGTGTACATCAGTAAATAATTATTGCACATGTATATCAGTATCATTGACGTAAGATAAAGGAAGGATGAAAGGAATGAAGAAAAAAAGGATAGATTTATGTTGACATAGTTGATGTCGTAAATCTTGATAGCTTCCTAGGGCATGCTGGAGGCGCGTCACCCATCTGTACGAAAATCAAGGAAGAAAGAAATAATCACTCAAGAATCTCCAAATATACAATTAATCGCACAAATCAACAGATAACTATTTAACTTTTTTAAATATTAATAATTTCTTTGAACTCATTATTTTAAAATTTATACAAATTTTAAAAATGTTAAATTTACGACAACGTTAAATTTCATGAGTTAAGCAATATTTAATAAAAGTAAGCCGTAAAAATTAAATAACATGTCTAGAATATGCAAAAACTATAAAACTCCCGCCCCAAAAATCTGCATACAGACCGTGTTTTCTAAAACTTCACACGATTTCATACTAATTTATGTAACAAACATATGTTGTTAAGGAAAAGGAAATCTAAAGTATGTATTAAACAATTTGAATTGATACTATTCTTATAAAAAATAGACCGGAAAAAGGAAATTTGTGTTGACTTTTGGAATTTGATAATTAAATTTAGCACAAATTAAAACTTTTATTCTAAATTTGCAAAAATTGTTGGGAAAAGTCAGTGTAATGTCTATACTGTTTTAAGAAGGTTCCAAAAAAATTGAACATATTTTTAAAAACATCTTTCAGAATGGCTAAAAATTTTGAATAACCGAGATGCTCAAATAATGATGAGGAAAGCGTGAGGTTAAATTGGAAATTATCCTTCCCTCAATTAATGGAATATGCTACTGTGACAATTTGTAAGAGTGTTAATGAGGAAACAGAAGAATTCTCCAATCTGATGGCGCAGAATTTCATTAAGAAACCAATTTACATCCAGCGTAAATCAAAGAAAATAGCTGAACGTAGCTAGTGAATGTATCGGTAAAGGATTTTGAATTTTGAAGAAATCTCCTTTTTACAGATGAGAATAAATATAACGCTTTCGAATGGAATGAACGAGGTAAAATTTCGAGGCGCAAAAACGAAGAATTGTAACTCGTATAAATCATTATTTGAGGGAAGAACGTCGGAGGAGGAGATTTGGGATCTATGTCGACTGCTGTTGTTTATAAATTAACTTTCAATGAAGATACGATGTATTTTTTCAAATATTTGAAGCTATTGCGATGCAGCTTGTTGACATTTTACATGTTGGAAGTCACTGAATCTTTCATACATTGTAACGAATTAAAACACTCAGCTAAGATTGCGAAAGAAGGACTCATTTACAAAGTACCTGCACAACTTCATATCACTCCTCAGTCTCCAGATTTGTATCACATTGAACTAACATGGTATAAACTTGACAGAAGAATTAGAAAATACAGTGTCCGAGAAGAAGAATCCTTAAATATTGCATCGGTATAAGCGTGGTCTGATAAAACTAAAACAAATATTATTGCTTCAATGCCTAGAAGATTGCAAACCGTCGTTTATTTAATTATAAGGTCAAGTTATACGATATTAAACTATTTTCAATTGAATAAATTGCACTACTTTTTCACTTCCCTCGATGCGAATGTATATTTTTGTGGTATGTTATTTTCATTAAATGAATTGTTTTTCGTTTGCCAATTTGGAGTATTTCCTTTTTATAAATAATTATGTGTGCACACAGTTTGTAATTTAATGTAAAAATGTAACAGATATTTTTTCCATTCTTACAAATACATAAATGATTGACATTTTTGAAGGTATATGTTGACTTTTAAGACTGACTGTATGCCCGGTGCTAACTTAAGGAAGGTGAGCCTCAGAGCTGATGAAAAAACTTTTCTCGTTTCTAGCTATAACTCGCTAATCTGTGTCATGACAAAAAAAAATATAGCGTTCGCAAAAAGAATTAGATTTCTTAAAACTTCGAAAAGTTCACATACTGAAGTTGATGGACATTTCTCAGCTCTGTTTGATAAAGATGATTTACTTACCGATTATTTCTGAAGTTTTATTTCATGCTCAAATAGATGGGGAAAGAAAATTTTATATTCCTTTTATTTCTTTGCTATTGATCTAAACTAAGAATAATAACATTAAATCTTCCTGTCTACAGTAGATATGGTGTTTTTCCTATTTAGGCACTCTCTATTTTTTCTTTACTATTGTAGCATTTTTTTTATGGATGGCAAATGATTGAATGAATTTTTCACAAATACATTTTCTTTATATACGAAGGTTCTCAAAGTTTTTTTTTTAAAAATGATTCTTCAAGAAATTTACCGTAGAGGATTTTGTGATTATGGGATTTATCGTCTTGAGATTTTGAAATATTTTCATAAGATGTACAATTCCATTCGTGGTTTGTTGTATCAGATGTCAGATGACCTTGCTGATAATTGTGGGAGAATTACTTCCGTTGATGTACACGTTGACTATTTTGACGGTTTTGCAAGCAGAATTGCTTGATTTATTTTCAGTATCATTGCAGTTTTTCGTCCGTGTATATAGTTACTCAAACATTTTGCAACAATAAATATTGCTTGAATTTTCTCAAATATAATAATTATAAGCTATAGGTATTTTTATTGAAGAAAGAAATATACACGGGTTGCAAAGGTAACTATTAATTACGCATATATTTATTATTTGAAGTAATCAAGATTAATTATTTCATTTGACATTCTTATTTAATTTAATTTGCTTTGGGTTATGACTAAATTTTATTATCACATGATATATTCCTTTGTAAGGTATATATATATATATATATATATATTAGTGGTTCATCTGAATAAAAATCTCAGAATTTAGATTAAGCTACATTTAAAATATAATTACTACAAATTCTTTCAAATCCTTCTCACAAGTTATTTTCTAAAATTTAATAATCAGAAGTTATATAATTAGAAGAATATTGAAAGAATAAAAACGGGCACTAAGAGCATCAGCTCGTGAATGAAACTTCGATTGGAAGAGAACAAAAAAATAAAAGTAAACCCAAAACAACTGGATATTCCAAAATGCAGAATACTACAATGTTAGACATTGTTCTGGAAGATAAAAGACTTTTTTGAGTGTTGCGTTTTGTTGTTCAATATAAGAAAGAATAAAAATCATAATTTCGATAAAGAAGCAAAAAGTGTGCACAATAGGTAAATGAAATACACTAAACTATCCTATACGAATGTCACATAAGCAATGCTTCGTCCGTGTATAGCATCCATACGGATTTCAAATCGATCAGTTATAGGATTTATTTTAAACTGTAACTGTATACCAAATATTTATAACAGAAGTAATATTTTTAAGATGTACAAGAAAATAACTATCAACATCACTTTGAATAATGCATAATATTTTAATTATTTTCAATCGATAGAATGCTACACATAAAAAAAGTCATACTTTCTTCCTCCATTATTTCGTTTAATCCATTACTTAAGTTATTAGCTTGCAGTAATATGGACGACTTATTAACGTTTGGATGAAACAAATGATCGTATAGTATTATTTCCCAATAAATAATTTTCCAATCATTCTATGTGGTATAACACGAAAGCCGACGGACCTCATTAATTGTTTAATTGACTGTTTATCAGCACCTCATTTAGAAGCAATTCGAGGGCTATCGGTGATGGCCCTCGTAATTTTGAAGAACTGTCAAGTGACGAAGACGACACCAGCAATCTTTCCTCTCCAGACTTTTACACCTCACTAACGTAACTTCTATACACACTTGAAGCCTCGACAGATTTAATGTACGTCCATCCCACTTCATGGTTGGTCTTCAGGGATATATAAGGACTCGAATCCACGACTGGATGGAAATAGTGCCGTCCGTGAGACGACCATGGCCACTGAGATACCGGAGCTACATGACGGATGTAGCAGTTTTGAGCCAATGGGCAGATGACGCGGACGTTTTTGTAAAAGTCAGTGTAGCTATTGTTTATCCTGTTTAAGAACAATAATCGCCAATCAATTTGAATTTTATAATTTTAGAGACAAATGGTTGAAATCAAGATATCTGTAGATTATTCTTTGCTCTACGTTTTTTTTTTTTTTAAACTAACTTTATGTAAAATATCAATTTTCCTGAAATATTATTGGAATAAAATTGAGATCATGAGTACACTTTACGCGGAGGGCTTTCAATTATCTAAAAATTCAAAGTTTTTTTCCCTTTCAGCGTGAGCAAAGAACGTATTGTTGATGTATTGTCATTTATTCAAATGGTTACTTCTATAATATCTATATATTTGTGTTCTATAACATCTAAGAAACGTAAAAAGAAAAATTATATAGAATGTGTGTTGAAAAAATTTATCTTAAAAATATTTGTTCAAAATTTTTATACAAATAATTAAAGAAAAAAATTATATTTTCTGAACCGTGCGTTTTCGAAAAGAAATCTTCCTCGGAAAAATTCAAGCAGCAAAATAATGGTGCAGTATCCGTTAAAACAAGTTGATTTCAATTATATCATTTGCGGTTTAAGATATAATAAACAAGATAGAAATTTAATTTTTATTTACTTTTCTTAAGATATCTTTACATTCTCACCATCTATACTGCTGTTTGTAGAAAATGCAACACCATGAAAGAATCATCAGAATCAAATGAAATTTAATGCAGAAACGACTTGTACTGATACAAATAAATGATGAAATTTTCAAAACAAAAGAAACAAATTAAGCGTCCGAAATCAGTATTTGGTGCAGCCACCATGCGCTGCAATAAGTGCTGCTATACGACGTGGCATGGAGTCAAACAGATGTTGAATATCTGCTTGAGGAAGAGAATTCCATATCGCTTGTATGCGCAACCAAAGTTCGTCTTTGGAAACTGCAGGACGCGGATCACGAGCGAGACGCCGACCAACCATATCCCACACGTGCTCAATAGGCGACATATCCGGTGAATAAGCAGGCCAAGGAAGAAGTTGCATGCGTTGTGCTGAACAGAAGTCTCGAACAGTCCGCGCAACATGTGGGCGTGCATTATCCTGCTGAAAGATAGCTCCAGGGATGCCTTGAAGGAAAGGAACGACTTCGGGCTGTAGCACTTCACGGACGTACCTGTTGCTATTGAGATTACCCTCAATTCGTATCAAATTGGATCGTCCATGATACGAAATCGCACCCCAGACCATAACTCCGGGTGTTCGACCACTATGTCGTTCAATAATACACTCAGGAAGGCAGCGTTGACCGGCATAACGTCTAACACGAACACGGCCATCATGGGTCCACAAATTGAAGCGTGATTCATCTGAAAAGACAACTTGGTGCCAATCAGCTCGCCTGTCTCTGTGCTCAAGAGCCCACTGCCGACGCAGCCGTCGATGATTCGCCGTGAGGGGAATCCTGTATAAAGGCACCCTTGCACGCAATCCACGGCGCAGCAGACGACGACGAATTGACGAAGCCGACAATTGTACACCTGTAGCAGTAGACCAACGTGCTGCCAGCTGCCTGGAGGAAGCTGTGCGATCATTCACCGCCATGCGGAGCAGGTGTCGATCATCGCGCTCTGACGTCACCTTCTGTCGTCCAGTGCCTGTTTTTCGAGTTGTTCGGTGCTCGTCGGTCCACTGCTTCCAAACTCGCATCACTGTGGAACTGTTCCGCTGCATACGAGCTGCTATTGCGCGATAGGAAAATCCTCCTTCTCGAAGGCCGATTATCCTCCCTCGTTCAAACTCCGTAAGTTGCTTGAATTTCTTATTCTTCCGTCGTGGAGGCATACTCAGGTCTCACTAAACGTTTGCCACTAACAAATAATCATAGACTTTTTTCAACGTCCCGCTACAGCACTTTATTTATACGCTTTCAGCATCAATTCAGAGGGCGCTGCGCGCGCCGCGCACGCGCGATGGCTCTGAAACTTTATTAATTTGCATAATATCCTATAATTGACATTTGCTGCGAATTTCATTTGATTCTGATGATTCCTTCATGGTGTTGCATTTTCTACAAACAGCAGTTTACAATTAAACGTGTCTCTCAGCGTTTCTTCACTTTTATGGAATTCAGCAGATTGAACTATCTTTTTTCCCAACGCTCAAACTTAATTATTTTGACAGAGATAATTTTATTATTTATTGATGCATAGATTATCTACATGTATTGAATTATAATAAGCCTTCTTAAGATATAAATCTAACTTAACCCTTAATCTAAAATATTAAAATCTATTTCAAAAAAATAAATATGAAATAGAACATTCAGACATAAAATTAAAAATTGAAGATAAAAAATTATTAGTAACATAAATGACAAGAGAGACAGCTTTGAATTTCGTATTAATAAAGTACCAATTTGGAGCAACTATTAACACATTACTATTTTTGAAAATATTAAAATAAATAAATTATTTTTTTAAGAATAATAATTTAACAAGTTTCGTTGTACTAAAAAATAACAATTATAAAAAGTTTTTCACAAGTTGCACAGCGGTAAATTATCTAATTAGTCATACATGGATAGGTATGTAAATTCACTGCTGGCCATTAAAACTGCAACACCTGGAAGGAATGGTCTGACGAACGTCAAAATCAAATGAAAGGTAGAAGAGGTTACGATATGCAAAAGATTAGTATTTCAGCGCATTTAAACGACACGGGAGGGAGAAACGACATCTCAATCACTGCATAAAAGAAGAGTTGTGTAGTGGATTCCTCATTTGGAAAGCGCTTTGTAAGGTAGGAGTTTGTTCAGAATATTGTGTTATATCATGCAGGATCTACACGCCTTTCCATGAGTAACGACTTAGAGGACAAACATATAGCGGGATTGGCCATGCAAAACCACACAATCATATCACGGACCATTAGTCAGTAAATGGGCATATTTTCAGCTCACCTAGCATCCTCAAATATGGTGCGACGACGTTTGCAGCAGCGTGGACAGTAAACACGGCGATCATTACTTTGGCTTTCCTTAACAAAGCATCTTAGAGAGAGACGGCGACAACAGTTTAAATACCTCATAATTGCAGTGAAAGGAAAAAAGAAGGTCCCATGATCGTCGCCATAAGTTTACTTTTATGGATATAAATCCAGTCTTTTTTAGACAGGACTATAACATATGGGTTTAGGGGGTTATGAGCTTCCAATGACAGCATCGCTCACATAAAACAGAGACTAGATCAGGATAAACCACCCCTACCAGATCCCAGAGCAAATATCCAATTTATTGTGTGTATGATAGAATTATTGAAGTATAATTCCTTATGAGTTGTTGAAGTCAAATTTAACTATTATTGCGGATACATGCGTTCAGCAGCTGCAAAAAGAGGGAAAGCGTAATTCGATGAAAAACATCTTACACTCGTCAATTGCAAAAAAAGTCATTATTTTAGTGATTAAAAAAATCATTGAGCTTGAATGATCTGTTTTATCACCTTATTCACCGGACCTTGCCTCTATAGATAATCACCTTACTGTTCCTTACAAAATTTTTGTATATAAAAACTTCAAGTTGCCGAAAGTGTTTCTTATCCCAAACCAACCACATTTTACAAGGAATGATCTTATAAGTGTCAGGAAGATGGGAGAAGGTCGTACAAAACAGTGAGAGAATACTCAATAAATTAATATAATTATGTTATTTTGTAATGTTGAGTTATTCGTGATTTTCTCTTCACTAACCTTGGAGCCTTTTTGGTAATTTGAATTTTATAAAATTACCATTTGTTTTCAACCAAAATAAAACGTGATTAAGTAAATTAATTCAAGATAAAAAAAAAAGTGTATTGAAATGAATTAGAAACAATGATATATAAAAAAAAACAAAATGGAGAAGGAAGAAAAGGGAGATAGATCATTTTGATCTGCTTCCTTCATTATTTAATTCTACTCCCTCTTTCAATCTAATTAAGTAGTCAATAATTACAAACCTTCAATTAAAAATACATAAGATCAGGACAAAAATATTCTGTAACTATCAAAGAATGTGTAAGGTTGTCCTCTCCTAAACCCTTCTTAACTCAGTCGATATTAGTTAATAATTCAATAACTTAGCTTACCAATTGACTCGTTTTGATTCAAACACTTCTCGATAACAGCCAATTCTTACTTTAACTTGGATTCACTGCAATCCAAAAAATTAATTACTATGCTTCAATCATATTTACTAATATCTATCAATCTGCCGCTATCCTATATCTCCCTTTTCTTTCATTTTATTTCTACATCATTTATATTTAACTATATCTCATTCAGTTCACTGCGTTTTCATCTTCATGTAATTTACCTAATCAAGCTTAATTTTGATTGAGAAAGAATTGTAATTTTATGCAATTCACATTACCAAAAAGTCCTCAAGATTAATAAAGAGAGAATTACATGTAACCCAACGTCACAACTTAAAGAAAGCTAAATAAATGTCAGATGAAATTCCGAGCTATTTATTACCAATCTAATAAATTCAATAATATAGACACAACAGTTCAAGATATTCAATATTTTAAGTTATTAAAGCTAGTTACAATATGTTCACTTTACCAACGAATTTTTTTGATCTTGATGCACAATATATATCGTTATAACAGCAATAGCAATAAAACAAATAAAGTGCATCAATGGTTATCACTAAGGTAATATTTCATTTTTTATTTTGGTTCGGCGGCGCCCGATAAAGCAAAGAAAAACGTTCTTAAAGTTGAAACAGAAGCATTAATTACAGCACCTACTTGAACGTGTTAAGCAAATCTTTCCAGAAAGAGAGTAATTTGACTTCATCATTAACTTGTTGAGTTTGAGGATTAAAATATTACCGAAAGGAGCCAATAAAGCCAAAGTTTTCTTATTGCCACTAAAAGACTTTGATTCGCAATTAAAGTTAACGAGCATAAATCCACATGATTTCTCACGATGATCTATGTGGAACCAGAACAATTCAAACCGAATTGTAACTTAGAAGCCCCACAACCTCGCCCCATAATAATTCTCCCAATAATAATTTTAAGAGAGCCAAATTATAGATTTTTCACATTAAAATAAGAAGCATTAAACAATACTAGCAAAAAAATTTAAGTATCCTTAATCAAATAACCTTTTCAACCGACAGGATAATTTTCCGTTATCGCTCAACTATTTCAACAGTAAATTAAAAAGAGTGTTGAGACGAACAGATAATGTCAATGTTTGACAGAGCTCGTGATGAACGAAAAACTAGCAGTTGGAGATGATGAATGTCGTTTGCGGGGCTTTATTACACAATATTATTCATACTGGCTCAGAAAAGAGACACCCTGCGCGATTGGGGAGGTTAACTACTACTGTGAGTGATGTTTCGAATAAAATGGATCTCGTATTCGATACAGCTGATGGTGCAGACTTTTAGATGCAGATTAATAGTATTCTGCATCGTGTCCTCTCAAAACTTGCAAATACATTTCATGCATTTGCAAGAAATGTATTTGCAAGTAAATTAGTTAAGATTTATTTATAATTTGCAAGAAATGTAGTTAATGTGTAAGTATATATTCATATGTACATAAAGAAGTGTTTCACTGAGATTCAATGATGTCCTTAACAAAGAAAAAATGTATCATTGATGAAGTCTAAAAAACCTCGAAGAAATACTTGTAAGAAAGCGTATTTAAAATCCAAAGTAGAAATCTAAAGGTCGCATCACAAATGTATATATGTCTTCCTGTACATAGAAAAATTGAGGTAATTTTACAACAGATTGCTTTAGGGATTAATACTTAGAAACAGTAGAGTAACCAGCGTCACGTGACATTAGTGGATAAAGATGCATCTACGGAACATATAGACATCCTTTCTTATGACACCCTACGCGATTAGAGGAATCGAATTGCAACGAATTATTAATACTTTATTATTAATAAAATTCGTATTTTTTAATACTTCCTTGAAATTTTAATCCTCATTATTTATCCACTACGTGCGTAACAAAATCGTTTGATAAATTAATAATTATGTGGTCAAATTTAGTACAACTTTGTGGATACTGAGATGTCTTCGAGAAGGAAAAATTAGTTTATTTTATTCCAAGCTGAATTAATCCCCAGTTTTATAAATTTAAAACAATAGAAATCATATTTTAACATTGAGATACCTATATATTTATGTAATCTTGCACGAACAATTCCCCAAGCACTAATAGCTTAGTCTTAACATTTCCAAATCGTATACTTACATTGAAATATATCTTGCATAATAATTCTGCTGCATTTTAGAATTTTAAAACTTTTAAGAGCATGTATAAACAAAAAGTAGTACTCTGTTATCCTTAAACATAATTATAATCTAAAAATTAAAATTTTATAATACTTTTCAAAATTTTAATTTAATTAATCACTTTCTCTAGTTTTTACATATATATTGCACAAAACCTAAGATTTGTGGGAGTTTATTCGAAAAAAGTTACGTTTATTGTAAGGAAATTGTGGTATTTTATCAAGTGAAATAAGGATAAAATACATTTTAATTAAAATGATTTAGAAACTTAAGAACCTACATTTTAGGAAGAACTCATAAAAAGATATGTTTCTCTTTGAAGGCAAACGTTTGCTTACAATTTTAAAATTAATTTTCCAATCTTCTACTTACCAATTTAATAAGTAATGCAACTATTACATTAATTTTTTAGTACTACAATAAATAATACACACTTTACCGGAAAAATAAAAAAATTAAAATTGTAAGGACGTTATTACCTTAAACTAGTATTATGTGTTTGTGGTTAAAGTTAATCTATTTACAGAAAACCTTACTCCCTTTTTGTTACAAAGAACTGAAACGTGCTTTCATTCCCGACTAGATCTTATCACCTGTGTAACGTATAGCTCCCAATAGCACACCGACAGAGCGAAGACCTATAACAATGTGGCGGGATTCGTGAAAGTAATATTTTGTTACATTTGTGGCAAGTATGTAAAACCAGGACTCAAGTAGGAGCTCTCCGAGAATTCAGACGCATTCGGTCATGTCGCAAAGACAACATTAGAATATAAAACTAAAAGTGTAAAGTAGTTATCTCATTATAATAACTCTGTAAATATTAATCTTATCTCAATATATTAATCTTTATAAGAATTCAAATGAGTATCCGCTCACTTTACTCAAATGCATTGTGTGACTAGGATAATGGACTGCACTACAAAAGAAAAAAAACGCCGAGAAAAGGGATACGCAACAACCTTATCGTGTGTGTGTGTGTGTGTGTGTGTGTGTGTGT
>BMAW01092629.1:110437-154160 GCA_019974015.1 Nephila pilipes | reverse complement strand
ATCATTTTTTTTTTACCATTTGAAAACATTTAAATTAACATAATCTTTATTATAAATTTATTATAAAATAATAAATCCGTAAATTTTGTTTATATATATATACTGTATAGAATACCATAAGATAAATGCTAGAAATATTAGAAAAAGGTTACCTAAAGTAAAATAGATTGAATTAAAAGTTAGTAAAATAAATATTAAAAAATAAAGAAAAAAAGAAAAGAAAAAAAATTAGAAAATGAAGATATGGAAAAGAAAAAAACATGTTAATTAATAATTCACAGGGGTTCAGACTGTATAATGCGTTTATTCCACAATTAAAGACCAAATCCCTTTAAGCATTTACTGTTTAATATCAGATAACTAAATTCAAATGAACAATGAATATCAAAAAATACGAAAATTAAAATTTGACCATCATTAATAAAGAAACTATAGCACAAATGAAAAGGATTAACATAATTATTTTTTGAAATACGAAATAGAGCATAAAAATTAAACAATCTTATTGAGAAAAGTTACGTATGGAAAAAGAAAGGAATAGAAAATGGTGATAAAGTGACATGAAAACAATCAGCATGACTCCGCAATAACAAGAATCCTAGAGAGATTTTGATTTTCACGAGAAACATATAATAGCTTCAATAAATAAAATGCGCGTTATTGTATATTTTGCATAATAATAATAAATTACAGGACAAGTATAGTGTAATAAATAATCTTACTATATACAATAAATAAAATAACAAACACTCCTATACAATAAATACACAATAGAATATATTTAAACACTTATAATACAATGGGTACAATAACAATAATATTCTTATAACAGAACGAAAATTATAAAATAATTCACACACATATAACATATATATATACATTGTAACAATAAATTAAATTAGCAATATTAGGGATACTCAACCATTTACCAAAACAGTAAAGAATTAGCAAAGTAAATATAGTAAGAATAATATAATAACAAAATATAATACTTTATGATTTACTGGAATATAATTATTACAATTACAAATTCAATAACAATAAATTAAAGAACAAAGAGTATAATAAAAATATATATTACTATAACAATGGTACCAAAAAACTGAAAGTTAAATAATTGTAAAGAAAAAACTATACATTAGAAGCACAAAAGTACCTTAATGTAAAAACTACAACTAGATTAATACTGGCAAAAGTTAATTAAAATAAAAGAACAGACAATAATTAATTACCATAAATAATAACCGAAATAAGATAACAATAAACTACATTCAGAATGTAAATTATAAATTATGCATAAGAAGGAAAATGATTAACAATTTAAAATAAGAATATAATAATAAAAGTGCTAAAAGCAATAATGCTAATATCATAAATAGAACACAGAATTGATTTAATCTTCGAAAAGAAATGCTAAAGAAAACTATGGATAAAGACGAAAAATGAATCAGCGATAACTTTACTTTCAGAAGACTTTTATGCATCACTAGTTCAAAAGAATATTGATATTTCTTAGAAGAGGGATAATATTACAAATTTCTTGAAATGCAACTTAGAAGTATACCCAGTCTTTCAAAAATAAAATTCCCAAAACATGAAACAGTTACTAATATATTCAACTCCAGTTTTTTGCAGTTGAAAATGCAATTCACTATCTCCTTAGAATGTAGTCAGTACCTTAACATGATAACAAATTGATTATTTTCGAGATCTTTGCCATTTACAGCTCATCGATTTTAGATTTACTCATAATTAAATAAGAAAAAGAACAAGAAATTTCACTAATGGCATATTTTTTCGGTTAAATATCTTATATCGAATAAATTAGTATTTTCATATTTGATATGGTTAGACAGATTTCTGTAATTTGATCGAAGAAAATATTTTCGAAGACTTCAATAAATAAAATAGAATTTGGGACTTTTAAACGAATGTCATTAATTTCTATTCCATATATATAATTATTTCTTACTGTAATCTTGCTTTAATAAAATGTGCTATTACTTTGTTGTTTTTGTACATTTAAGGTCGTAACGTAAGAGGAACATTAAATTAACTTCATTTGAAAAGATCATTGAAAGTCTAACATCCCACGCATCAAATTACAAAAATAACAAGAGCTTTATTTTAATAATGCGATTGATGGAAGGGGGGGAAGTCTTAATTTCTAATACCTTAAACATACTCAAATATCCCATTTTAAAATCTGATTATTTTATGATTTGCGGCAATTTAGAACAAAATCATCAGCTTCTAATAAGCAACTAAAAAAATCCAAAAGATTTTTTACCTTTCCTTTTTTTTTTAAACCGAAAAGAAAAAAAGAAAAAAAATCAGATGCAAATAAGCATCATAGAAGATAAACTGCGCTCAGAGTAAAATTAATTAAAATTCAGGTTCAGCTCTTTTCAACTCTTAAGAACTTTTATTTTATTTTACTTTTCTATTTGTTTTTTTTTCTCTTTTCTTTTTTTTTTTTTTTTTTATTTCTCTTCAAAGACCACATCCCAAATCAGTCGAGAAAATGAGAGGGGTGTGCAGTGGTTTTTTTTTTTTATTTCCTCCCCACTCTCCTCCTAGAATCATTTCAGTGGCGCAGAGAAAGAGGGGAGGGTGAAGCACCCGCCGCTTCCCCCCTGGGCTGGGTGGGCGGGGGGGGGGGAATTGATGGAATCGATAAAATTCGAGCCCCCTACAGCTTTCTCATTCTAAAAGACGTTATCTGGAACTAAGAGAGACATGCGATATCTTAACTATTGCTGTGAAACGTTCTCTGCTACTTCGAGTTGTACTTCTGCAGTTTGAGGGTGATTTGTTGAAAGAAAATGTCATTTGATAGGGTCGGGGAAAGGGTAGCTTTACTGGATTCTTCACTAACGTTGTAGCTGCTGCTTATTTTGGATGGGACTGGATTTTTACGTTACGGAAGATATTTGGAGTGAATTTATGTATCGGCGGACATGTTTGAATTTTGTTATTTCGATAAGGTCAGAAATAAAAGATAAACTATAGTTTATAAAGGAGAGAGAAAGGGTAAGGAGAGAGTTCAGAAGAAAGTTTATGTAAACTATGTTTTTATAATTAAAAAAAGACTTATATTTATGCGCCATAATAAATAATTATTAAGAGAGACTGTATTATAACTTATAAAAAACCACTTAAAATTCTACACAAACAATAACAAAGAATTTTACAATCACGCGACTCGCGTTTAAAAACGTAACATCTTTGTAAATATAATTAAAACTATTAAATTTATTTCTTTTTACAAAAAAAACAGCAAAATTACAAGCTTATGCATTTATAAAAATAGTACAAAATCTATTTCAAAGAGATTAAAGTATAGTGAGAGATATCTTTTGAATTAAATAAAAATGCTAGACAAACACTTCATTAATTTTTTAATTTAAATTAAAAGTAAGAGATAAAATATGAGAGAAGAGAGAAAGTTTCCTTCCATTTAAATATTAAACTTGCATCTTAACAATCGTCTAAATCATTTTATTATTAAAAAAATATAATTATTATTATATAATAAAATAAGTAAAATATGAATGAGCATAGTGTCATTTAAATATTTTAGTGATTCAGAATGAAAACAACATTTACACAAAATGTTCTTAATGAATGTTCTCTTAAGTTAAGTTTATTTTTTATGTCAAAAAAATAATGTATGTTATTCTACTACCTTATAAATATTTTAGGAATAATAATAGCAATCTTACCTTTAATTATTTCTAAAATTTAGTATTGGATTGACACTTTATGATAATCTGATAAAAAATATTGCACCTAATAGCAATCAATGAATGCAGATGGAAATGTTTATAAATAGAAGAATAACAAAGGGCATAGCTGTTATGTGTTAGTTATGATGTGCTTTTTCTTCAGTTAATTATTTCATAAAAAGAAAGAAATCATTTGGCGATAATATCATAGCCCATTTTCAAACAATATGATAATATAGTAAAAGTAAAAGCTATATTTTACTAAACGATACCAGAATAAAGATATCTTCCAAATGATATTGAAACAAAATTTGTATTCTTCTAAGTGATATAGAATTAAAAGTTATATTCTCCCAAACGATATTGAAATAAATATTTTATCTTTTCAAACATTGAAAATAATTTATACTCATAAAAGCGACATTGAAAACCGAATTGTAGTAGAAATTGTAATTCCTCAAAGAGATATTGAAATATAAATTACATTCCACCGAACGCGTGATATTAAAATTTAAAAAATTTATTTTTTCAAGCGATATTGAATAAAATTTGTATACTTTCAAAGATATTGAAATAAAAATTGTATCTTTCCAACTGATATTAAAAAAATTTTTATTTTACCAGATATTGAAAAAACATTTATATTTGTCCAAACGATACTAAATTAAACGTTTTATATTTTTCCAATCAACACTGAAATAAAATTTATAATCCACAAAGCTAATAATGAAATAAAAATTGAGCTTTTCTAAACAAGATTGATTGAGATAATAATTGCGTTCATCCAAGCAAAATCAAAATAACCTTATGTTCTTTTAAGTGACATTGAAATAAAAAAAATATATGTTTTTTAGAACAATATTAAGTATTATATAAACATATATTCTTCCAAACGATATTGGAATAAAAATTATATTTTTAAGCGATACTGAAAGAAAATTTGTATTCTTTCAAACGATATAGTTAAATAAAACTTACATTCTTGTAAATGAAAAATGACACAATGTATATATTTAATTTGGTGACTTCATCATTCATTTTATGTATTCTAACCTCTCAGAAAAAAAATTTATGAAATCGTATTTTATTCTTTAAAGTGTATTAAAAATTTTATTTTTTTACTTCTCTCAAAAATAATAAACATCGTCTTTTTCAGCCTTACTCTTATTTTTATATTTCAAAAATCCAGGAAACACGTGCTTACACTTGATCTAATAATCCACAGTCAGAATATAAAACTTTAAGTTTAAAACTTATTGCTCGAATGTGTAGCAAATCACACGGAAAAATGAATGAAATTTGTAATATTTTTTTTCAGGATATACAAACGCGCCGTCTATAAACATTTCGAATTAAATTATTTCTTGATGATAATAATGATACTAGAATTCACATTTCCTTCTCTAGACTACCGCATCATGTTAGTATAAGGTTCTTAAAACTTATGTAATAGATTTTAAAGATAAGATGAAAGTTGTAACTATTAATATATCTAGATTTAAATCTTTGGAGAGAGAGAGAGAGAGAGAGAGACTTGGCATGTCACTATCAATGTCAAAAAATTTGAAACTTTAAAGTGTAATTTGTATATATATGTACATTATTCCTCATATTTCATGTAATTTTAAAACAATCTTAAAAAGTTGTAAATAAATATATATTTGACACGTTTGCAAAATTACGGTAATTAATATTTCATAGCACGCAACATTCTGATGTGCAACATCGATCAAAGTTTTCAAAAGTAATGCTACCTGGTAGGAAAAAATGTCCAGTTTTGAAGTCTTGAAGTTTGCAGTTTTGAAGTTTACATACTTTTTAAAAAACTGAATGGGGAAAAAATTTAATACAATTATTGAAAAAATTATGAAGTTTTATGAAGAAAGCGATTTATTAAATAATATAAAATTTCTCTGTCAGTAATTTGTCTAAAAATTGTGTGGGATGTATAAATCATAAAGAACTTATTTTGAACATGTGTAGGAAATTTTAAACTAATAAAATAAACAATTTCAGAAAATTCCTGCTCATAAGTTAAACTTCTTTGTTTTGGGGAAAATGTAGCTAAAGTTGAAAAATAACTATTAAAGAGAAGTTATCTAGATTTAGGCCTTTTTCCCCCATTTAACTCTAGAAATTTTGGTAAATTTTGTTAAAAAGGTAGCATCAAATAAACGATTAATTACTATTATTCACTTCAATTTACAAATCTATCTTGTCATTATCCTCTACCTCCCTTTTCTTTCCTTTCAATTCTATTTCACTTTCATATCCCCACCTCCAAATCACTTCATTACACTTATTATCTTCATCTAATTTTCCTAATCACATTTCATAACGGTTGAGAAGGAATTGTAATTGCACGCATTTTAAATTGCCAAAAACCTAAAGGTTAATGAAAAGAGCGAACAACCCAACGTCATAAATTTGAACCATTATTTATGATAAATAAACAAAGAGATAAACAAAGATAGCTAATGACCACAACATATTCAGCCTCAATAACTTACAAATAATGTATCGAATTGAAGTATAGACATCTCATGATAGTAAAAATGTAATTTTTTTCACATGTAATAATTTGGTTACATTATCTTCCATTATATTTTTACTTTAAAGTATTGAAAATTTTAAAAATTAATAAAATTGTTTAAATTTTCTTAAATTAGCAAATCATTTTTTCATAATTTTAAATCTACTCTTGTGGACAAGCTCGGATGCAATGTTCCACCTTACACTACTTTTCAGCTTGACTGGGGAAAAAAGCCTGGAAGTGTTTGATACTTCGTGCAACCCATCACATCTACTACTGTTGCTAGGTTACCTTCTGATTATGGGTAAGTAGAAGTAATACCATTGTCAAAACATTTCAATTTACTAGTCAGTTAGTATTCGAAGTCGGTGAATCGGAATATGTAAATAAATATTGTATGGAAATCAGTAAAATTTTCGTCACAGTTGTTTTTTTGTGTTTCAAATTAAGTGATATCTCAAATATTTTTTTATGTTTTTGATACTATCATTATTATCTTTATAATGAGTTGATAAGTCTGATATTATTTATCGTATAAATTTCTTTTTCAAATTCATCAAATGTATCCATTACGGTATTGCTACGTAGCTAGTGAAAAATGCTCATATATAACGGAAATCGTTGCGTATGGACATTGTTTTTTGAACCTGTGACTGCACGGAGATTCTTCTGTAACACACACACACACACACATACATACATATATATATATATATATATATATATATATATATATATATATATATATACAGTGTGCAATAAAAATTGCTTCAATATGCAATAAAATTTGATGAGCTATTCTCATGTGGAATAAATATTTTTTGAAATATACATGAATGAAAGACCATTAGTTTTCCCAAAAGACTCCACTAATGGGATAAGCAACCATTTGACTTACTATATATAAGAATTTATAGAGCTGTGTTATTTTTTTTTTCTTTTGGTACGAAAGAAATTTTAGAATAAGTTAATTTTTTCTGTGTCAGAAATATATGCATAAACAAATCTAAGAAGTACCTCTGTAAATACAAAGTATTAAGAAACTAATGGGCAAAAATTTAAGGGGTGATGAAAACATCTGAACAAGTAATTTTTACGTACAATGCAAGGTGCAGAGCAAGTGGTGAACCTCTACACGGCGCTGTAATGGAAAGCATAAAGCGCGAGTTTTCTTACACGTCGTCATTTCTGCCAGGGATTTCAAGAGACATGGCAATGAAGATCAATCTTGAAAAAACGAACATATATTTTTTGTATGGTCTTACGAATTGGAATGCTTTGGAATCCGAAAGACTGCACAGGCAGCATTTCCCGAGAACACTCGTACCAAATCAAAAAATGCTCGAGCGATTGTATCGGTGTGTGTGGGAAACGGAATCCTTTCTCGTACGACCGCATGATACAAGACGTTCTGGAGTCTGCGGTCACAAAAAGTAGAAAAGAACACTCTGCAAAGAGTGTAAGATCATCCGGTAGAAATGACGATGTGTAGGAAAACTCGCGCTTTATGTTTTCTATTACAGCGCCGTCTAAAAGTTCACCGCTTGTGCATTGTTTGGTGAAAATTGCTTGTTAGATGTTTTCTGTGACCCTTTAAATATTTGCCAATGAGTTTCGAAACGCCCTGCATATACCATCATCTAAGAATTTATCAAAAAATAGCACACATTTTCTTCAAAACGACAGTTCTCGTTTCCCGATAATTGTATTTTTAATGAGTGTTCTCCTTTTCCAATGCCAATGTGGTATCATTAGAAATCATTCATGGATATGAATTATTCTGATTATTTATTTCGAAATCTTAAAGCTATATATATATATATAGAGAGAGAGAGAGAGAGAGGACTTTAAGAATGACAAAAATATCAATTTTTTTGAAAGGAAACTTGGCCCTAGAGCTTATATCCAATTAGTTTTTAAAATATTGCAAGTTTTCTGAGTATTGTCAGTCTCAAAATTTAGCAATGAAGGGGTAGGGTTTGTTTCGGTCTCATTTAGAAACATTTTTTTTTTTTTTTCTATTCTTAGAATTCGTTAATTAAAAATATTTTTAAATAAATTAATATATTTAAGAAAAGGGGTTATTAACTTCAATTTTCACTACAAAATCATTTCTGTTTGCTTATGTTTTGCGTTCTTTGTTTGTGTGTTTTCTCATTGTCAATAAACTAACATCGATAAAAAAAATAAAATAAAAAAACTTTTTTTCAACATTAATATTTGTTTTTACGCAAAGTTTATATATCTTAGAAGCTGTGGAATTTACTTTTGTCACTGTTATGAAAATGTCTCGGCCAAAACGTTCTTTGATTGCTAAAATATAATGTTTTGAAGATATAGAACGCTAGTAAAAAAAAGTATTTAGGGAATCCAGCCTTCTGCAGACATTACTAAGAGAATGATATCTAAATACCTATATACAAAATACAAGTATTTTGAATAAAGGTATTTAGGGTAAAGCTGAAAATTTCCTAGATTTGTACCACACTGCATTATAGAGGATTCTGAAAGCTTGGGAAATTTATTTAAAGATTCCCCGCTCTGTGTAGTCGTAATGCATGTTTGAGGTTTTCGTCAAATAAATGAATGTGCGTAAAAACTGAACGGTGTGTGTGTAAATTGTGTTCAAACAAACCACAAAGTGTGCTCATTAAAACAGTTGATTGATACCAGATTGTATCAAGTAATGTTAACAGGTATCAATTTTCTAAAACTTTATTTAATATAAATATTAAATTAGTGCAAAGAATACTGAGTTTGAGACTCTGCTATTCAGCGTTGGAGAAATTCTGTATACATATGTGCATACAGAGTGTGTGATGGCTAGTAAAACTTTTGATTTCTATAAGGTGGAAATCCAGGTGGGTATATCTTAAACGGCAAATTAAATGCTGCTTTATATTCGGAAAGATATCAAAACGGCATATGGTTTGAGGCATGACAATGATATTATCGATATAGGAGTTTCTTAGTCTGAAAGTTGTGGGGGGGGGGGATAACGATATGACGAACTTCAATCATTGGAATAGGTTGCTGAGTGGCTGTATGATAGACTACGGAGTAATGTGAAAGAGATGTGAAGAATACCAGAAAACTTAAATGTTCGCTTGGAGAAGACCGTTCTGAATTCGATATGTAGTTTGAAGATCATCAAGATTTTTTCAAGGAGACACGCATCGAGTCATCTGGTTCAATGAAGGTAAATGCAAAATTGTGGCAAAAATTTGTGACATTTATAAATAAAAAGCGGCAACATAAAAAGTGTCCATCTGCTGCAGATTCCTGGTGTCCAGTCTGCATTGACTGGTGAAAAGAAACTGTATCCTCACAAATATTGGATAAAAACTCCAATCAATGAATAACATATGTCTAAAATTTTACCGATTTACCAATTATTAGAATCTACTGAGAGAACTATTACGTGGATGTATTAGAGATTTGATTAAAATTCCAATGAAGCCTTACACATTCGGTGATTTAAAACAAATTCTCCAAAAAAAAAATACTGCTTTCTAGTGTTGATTGCGGTGCCGAATGCAATATCTTAATAATAAGGTTAATCTTAAAGCGTTTAAAACATTAAAGGATGTTAATTGCCTTCCAATCGGTTCATCGTCAAAACACTTAGATATTTTCACTGATTATAGGAGAATATATTTTAGGAATAAAATAAAATTAGTAAATTATATAAAGTCGTGCAGTAAAAAAAAAATCGAACTTTTTAAATTGCATGAACTTGAAACTGAGAGCGAAAATTAGATGTTATTACAAAACTAGTTATTTCTAATTTTATATTGTATTATTATTATTTATAGTATAAGTGGAATGCGTTCAAGCCTTTATGAAAATATTAAGTTAAAGTTAAGCTGAATAATCTGTCGTTATCGTAACCAATGTTATCGATTTTGTGCAAAAGTATAATATGAATAACAAAAAATTAATACAAACATATTTTGTAAAATTAGTGTTTTAATCCATGACATAAATTGAGAATAAACATATTTAAAAAGTAAAGTTCTTCAGGTATTATAAGTTTTTTTTATGCCTTTACAAAGTTTAAATGCACTTATCTTAGATTTTTATTTTTGCGTATGTGTTTTATATTTCCTAAGCTTTTTTTCTGTTCAAGATACTCTTGAAATTTTTGTAGATACTTTCGTGCATATGTACTACAAAGTGCAGTATGTATTTGGGTCTGAGAACTCAAGTTATCTTTTTAAGAAATGTAAATATTAAAATTTTTTTAAAAATTTCATGTTTTTGTCAGGTTTAGCAACAAAAAAGAACTATTAATAATCAACAAAGATTCAGAATTTCAATTTTTTGCTAACTTTTATTCACAATAATCCAAAAAAATAAATCACTTAAAATGACTGAAAAATTTCAAGAATTGAGCATTTTATAAAAGTTTAAAAAAGCTTCAAATACTTTAAATTTTTAAAATTTTTAAAATAATGGCTTGCTAAATTGACTTTTTTTCCAGAATTTAATATTAATTACATTCAATAATGATACCGTGTAGCCTTAAGATTAAAAAAGGAATTGGTGTATTTTTCTACAAGAAAAGAAAATTAAATCATTTTAAATTTTATCTTCCCTAATAAGGTACCTTTAAAATCTTACACGCCGTATCCATTATTTTATTTCTGAAAGCAAGCTCAAGTTGCAAGAACATATGCTTTTGAATTTTAAGTCACGAGCAGCAATTAAAAATTTAAGAAGTCCTTAAAATCCAAAATTATACATTTTTTAAACAATTTTATACATGTTGTAAACATATGTTAAAGAAATTTTGAAGCAAATGTTTCAAGAGAAAATACAAATTAGCAATATCTAGCTTTTCCAGTCCCGCATCACTTTGACTTTAAAATGATCTCTGAATCAGGTTTATTTTTTCGACTTGAATCGTTTCCACATAGTAAAAACTAATAATGCAATATTTTGGTACTATTTGCATGTAATTATTAGGAAAGATTCGTAACGGTACTTTTCCTTCACAGAAGATTGTAGTAACTACATTACAGCACATGTACTAGGGGTGTTTTTAAGTAAGTGTCGTTTTTAAATATGGCTGGTGTAGAGCTATTATTGCCATTCCACGCATGTGCACACAGCCGTTGGTAAATCATAGCTCCGAAGCATTCCTTCGTGTTTATGTTTGTTTGAGGGCACATATAAAATGCCTCACACAATTGAAAATTCCGCCAATTGTGAAATACGCGCTGTGATTCGTTTTCTGCATGAAAAAGGCGTGAAAACTACCAAAATTCATCAGAAAATTAATGAAG
Source organism: Nephila pilipes (assembly GCA_019974015.1). Classification (NCBI taxonomy): domain Eukaryota; kingdom Metazoa; phylum Arthropoda; class Arachnida; order Araneae; family Nephilidae; genus Nephila; species Nephila pilipes. The sequence goes on along the minus strand of BMAW01092629.1, from coordinate 142,611 downwards.
CGTGTGAACATTTGACTCATGGGACATCGGAAACTCTTTTGCGATTCATAGAATGGAGGCATTCAACATAACCCATAAAAATGAAACTCAAACACACAATTTCAGCATGCAAAATCATGTTCAGTGTGTTTTGGGATAGGTAGCGGTTGTTGTTTGTGGAATTTCTTACATCCGAGAATACAATAAATTCCGAAACGTATTGTGACACCTTGACTAAACTGCATGGTGCAAACCAAAACAAACGGCGAGATATGATCTGCAAAGGAATGTTTTGCAGCATGTCAATGTACAACCACGCGTAGCTCATCGAACCCGAGATTAGTCGTATCATATGTTTGGAAGCAACTATCCCATCCTCAGTATAGCCCTGATATGGCACTCGGCGACTATCATTTGTTTCTTCACTTGAAAAAGCATTTTGGGAAGTCAGAGCCATGATGACAATGATGATGTCAAAATGTCCGTGCTGCAATTGTTTGCCCATTAGGTGGCAGATTGCTATGAGAATGAAATACAGAACCTGGTTGTACGACATAATGCGTACCTTAATAGAGGAGATAATTATGTTGATCCATAGATTAAGGGACAGGCTTTCTTTTAAAAATAAAATAATAGAAAAAACTGCAATTGATTTTTTTTTATAAATTACAAAATTTTACTCACTTAAAAATACACTAATAGTTGGTCGTGTTTACAAAAAAAAAAATATCTATAATGCTGGGGTTTTTTTTATTATAATATAAGTTGAGGAAATACTAATTTTAAAAAAGTGAGTAAAAAATCTCAACTTTTTCGACATTGTATCAAAAAAAAAAATCGCTAAATATTCTATTCTAAATTCAGTTACCGAAAGTTGAGCATAATTGAAACTATGAACCTGTGTCTTTTAACCAAGTTAACAGATTTTCGGAATCTTCATTTTCTAGGAGGGAAATAGCTAGTCAATGAGTCAATAATGTTTAATTCTTTCTTCCCATTCTCTTAGCTTCAGACTTTAATCTCATTATTGTTCGAACAAGAAACACTATTTCCTTTTTTATCCAAAATTAAATTAAGTTAGAAACTCTTTAGGTTAAGACTTAGCAACCAAAAAAGGAAGGAAATTTTTCTAAAATAATCATTTATTCTTTTATGCTGATTTTTTACAGTTCTTTTCCAATTAAATTATTTTCTCTCGTTAGAAAAGGTTAGAAATTTAAAGTGGATTAGAATTTAGATATTTTTTTGTTCCGTCGGGAATTATGTTAAACGCCAGTAAATATAAAGAAAATTTCAATTTTATATAAACTGATACTCAAAATTGAAACGGTTTTCTTCTTATTCTTTTTTTTCAGATTTTTAACCGAAAATTAATTGACTATAAGATTAAATAACATTCAAGATTCAGTTATATTTGCTCTTTTTTGATGTTATGGTTGCAAAATTAATTAATAATGAGATATGTTTTAACTTTGTTAGAAGATTTATGATTTCAAAATTAAATTAAATATGATTAACTATTCTCATAAGTAAGGCAAATTAGTTGGAAAAAAATAGGATTTAAATATTTTTCAGCTAGTTAATAAGATATAATTGAATCCTCAAATAATTTTGTTTGTACTGTTATTCTTTCTATTAAAGAATTACTTTCTATTCTTTTTTCATTTTTGTATGGCTTTTTGTTTTTAAAATTAAATAACTTTTTTCATTTGTGTATGTCTTTTTGTTTTTAAAATTAAATAACTTTTTTCATTTGTGTATGTCTTTTTGTTTTTAAAATTAAATAACTTTTTTCATTTTTGTATGGCTTTTTGTTTTTAAAATTAAACGGCATTTGATTATTTTCATTTCAAATCATAACAGAACATATAATTACAGATAGACTACATACGAATTCGTGTTTAATTAGAAACTATTTATTTCATTATTATTGTACTTTATTTAGGATTATATTATTTATTATTTATAGTAATATTAATTATTGATTATTACAATTATTATAATAACTTTTAGAATATAATTGCATATATTTTAAACTTTTTTTTTAAATAAATTTATTTGCAAAACTCCTCATGCTCCACATTGCATAACATGAGGCTTACAGACGTAAGTGGTAACAACATTTTACAATAATAATAATAAAAATAAAAAACATAATTAAGAGGGGGGGAAACACAAAACAGACAAATATAAATAAAGGAAGGGAGAAAATATAAAAATAAAAAGAAAGGAAGGTAACTATAAATTTTAAAAATCTATACAGTAAACAAATTTTCTCAAGACATTAAGGCTTTCAGAACAATTGACCAACAAAGACAAAATAGGTGGCCAGGAAATACCTAAGCGTTTTAACTCCTTTTTAAAATTTTCTCTTTTACAAAAATATAGATTACAATTCAACAAGACATGTTCCGCGGTTTCAGCGTCCAGACCACAAGAACAAATATCATTACTAATTAAGTTAAACCTAGATAAATAGCTCTTAAAATTTCCATGTCCTGTTAGAATCTGGGATAACTTAAAATCAGTAACAAATTTTTTACATTTTAGCCGTTGATAAATGGTTGGAAAAAACTTTTTAATCCACAAAGCTTTAGGTGAGGCCAAGAATATGGAGTTCCAGTCGGAAACAGTTCTTTCCCAAGCTAAATGCTTCCAGTGGGACGATGGCACAGACATCGAAAGGCTTATATCTTGGAAATATAAATTTTCGGTTCGTATAGTTAATAGTAAATAATAATTAATAATAATAAATAATCATCAATATTATTGCATATACGCTCAGTGATGCCTAAAATGAAATGGAATGGGTATAATAACATGCAATTAAGAATGAACTAAAGGAATTTAGTGTAATGTTATTACAAAATTGTTTTTTTTTTATATTTATACAAAAGTAAACAAAAAACAATTTTGGAAAGTAAAGTGAAAATACCCTTTTGAATAAAAAGTAAAATTTGATGGGGTTTTAAATTTAGGTAACTTCCAAAACAAGGATATTATCTATTATCTGTTGGCATTATACAATTTTTAATATATTTAATATATGTCGGATAAGTTTTGAAAAAAATATATTGCTTCATTTTATATTAAATCATTTTTCTGAAATCTTAAAATAAGATACATAACTTTAGAGAAAGCTTACTATTTTATTATTACTCTTCCCCCCCCCCGTTACTCTTGCATGTGTTGTGCATATACCTTATCTTCCTTCCGATTTTTTTGCCTTTTTTATTTAAGATAAAAAAAAATGTCTGACTACTTTTTTTCTGGAACGTAAAATTTTCTTATATAAGTAAATGTTTTATGTAATCATTATTACTGTTTTTTTTATTTTATTATTTTGTTTATTTTTAATGTTTAAATGATTTTACTACTTTAAAACCAAAAAAAGGAGAAATGTGTTTATAAATAAACTGGATTTTTTTTTCCTATGCTGTTTTAAAGTGAACGACGTATTCTTTCATTACGTAATTTCTAAGAACTTTTTTCAGAAATTTATATGTACTGCATTGTCTTTGTATATAAATGTTTCAAAATTCTTTCCTTTGTTTTTGTTTGTGCATTTGTTTTTATTGTAACAGAAAGTTAAAAAAAGACTTTTCGTTTTCAGAACTTTGCAATCTGCTCTGTGTTGAAAATACATAAAAATGATAAATTTATGGAGTAGGTTCTAACGCAATTTTCTCTCCAACTACCACTTTGTGTACCTTTGAATGAATATCTGAATTGAAAATCCTATCAATAAGTGAAACTTAACTTATGTAGATTGGAATTAGAATTAGTGAAGTGTAGTAAATAGAATTTCGGAAAACCATATATCAGCGGGGAAGCATTAATACGGAGGTAGATCTGCTTTGATTAAGGAAATTTTGGAGTAAATCCAAATGAATCTACATAGTGTTAGTAACTCGAACCCTTAACTTTAATTCACTAAGCCTTAAAACCCGGCAGAGTTTGTAAGAATTATAACCTTCAATTTAACCTTTAAATCGGAATTGCTTAGGAGCAATCACTACAGATGAATTACAAGTAGGGGCTAATTATTGATTATTCATGGATGAGAATAAAATCTCAGTTCTCACCTTTGTGTTTGTATTATTTATTAATCTAACTGAGTAATTCTGTGATTCTCTAAATAAGCTTAACAATAAAGCTTAATAAGAAGAAAATAATAACAGGGAGTTACAAATTTAAAAACACAGAGATTGGCACCACCTAATAAGAATTCTTAAGCCCGAGCAGACTTAAACTTAACAAGAAATAATTTTTTTTAAAAAAAATTAAATTGTTTTTGCTAATTCCATGTAAGTATCAGCTGACGTGTTTTTTTCTTCTGCCGAGATCTCGAGAAAGTATATTTATTCAAAACCAATATTAATTAGCGTTAAGTAAGAATATTTCTGAGCCCCAGGCTCCATAGAAGCAATTACTATGAAGAAAAGAATATACCTTAAAAATAAAAGTAATTATTATAATCAGAAAGTATTTTTGTCAATCTTTTCAACCTAACACCATGAGTCCTTTATTTAATGAACACGAATTTTTGTTGGTGCCATTTTCTCAAAACATCAACATGTTAGCGCATGTTAAAAAAAAGTACTTTTTCTCCTTGGACAATGCACAATGAGAGAATTTCTTAGAGATTGTAATTAAAACATATTCCTTTTTGGAACTGCAATACTCATAAATTAAATTAATAAAATTCTTTCGTAATGTTTTATAATTTCATTTTTACATTTCCACCGCAAACGAAAGTATTCTAAAACAATGACTTCTACTCAGCATCTATGTAAATTTATCATTTTTAAAGTCTCGAAACCCATGAAACCATGGCTAATAAACGTTGAACAACAAAGCTGCTACAAGAAAAGTTTTTTTTAAAAAAAAAATGCTCTTCCCCCCTTACCTTTCCACCCACTATCCATAAACACTGCAGTCCTCTCTTTAATAATTTAACAAAGTAATTTATTCGTAAAACCACTTCACAGCATGCGGAAAGGAGAAGGGTTGGCAGACGAGATGCAGGGGGAGAGGGGAGAACCCGGATGAAAAGGGAGGGCTAGCGGCAATGCGGAGATCAATAAAATGTTCATGGGTCCTATCCCCCCCTCCCGTTTTGGAGAGAGTAGACCGGGTGTTAGGTATATACATACAGCGCTATGTCATCACGGTTGCAGTTATGAGTAGAAAAGCCACCCTAGAAAAGTGCAGACGATTTTTTGACGAAGAGTTTTGGCATGCTTTATATGCGACTAGGGTAATTTCCGTTAAAATGTTTTTGCCACAGTACCTGGTGATAAGAATTTTGGTGGAAGAATTTATTTTCGGTCATGTTTTATTTGTTAATTTGTTGGAAAACTTTTGAGGAACGTTTTCGGAGAATACATTTTCTTTTTTCGAATGCGAGCAATATTTGTTTTTCTTAAGAGGATAATTAATTGAATGATGTGGTAAAATAATATTTTTATGGATGAGAGAAGTAACGCTAAGTGAAATATTAATGAATTCTGATAAGTATGCTGAGAAAAAAAGATATTGCTTCCCATCAAGGATGAACAATGAGGGGCCAGCAATGCATTTTAGATTCTTCACAACGTCATTATTAGTTAACGTTTTTAACATGTGTTGTTGTTTTGAGAAAAAAGCATCAGCAAAAATATGTGGATGTAAAATAAAAGATAAACGGTTTTAGGTTCAAAAGACTGACATTATAATACATTGCGATTAAACGAATTACATTTAGTTCGTTAAAGTATATTTACACTGCTAAGATATACTTTACTCAATATATTTTATCTCTACTTTTATTTTAATATCCCCACAGAATATTATTGTCTACTTTAATAATTTATCATCTGCTCCTATTTTAATACTTAATTTAATAATTGATTTTTGTGGCAGAATCGCTAATTTTTATTCTAACATTCGCAACATTTTTGTTTTTATGAATGTTTTGCTTGTGAAATTAAAAAGGAATTAGAAATTTGAAGGAAATACTTTCTATTTTTGATAGTAATTGCTTCTGTATAGCCTGGGACTCAGAATACGCTTACTTAATGCTAATTAATATTCAATTTGAATAATTCTACTTTTTTGAGAACTTAACTGGATAAAAAAAAAGTTTAACACATAATTAAAGTGAAATTAGCGAAATTAATTTCAAATTTTTTTTTCATTACTTACTTGTCCTATTTTAAATATTACCGGAATACGATACGAGTAAACCCACAATGGAGAAATTTCGATTAGACAGCATTGGGCGTATTCAATACAGATTACACACACACGAAAGTAACTCCAATGCATTGTTCAAATTCTTTTCACTTTTGCTATCTTTCACGAATACCACAATCTTTTTAACTCAATTTCCCTTCTCTGCATCCGCTTTTATACGACTTGATTACATCTATTCACTCCCCTGCTAAAGTTTATCTAATTTGCATAATCACTTTTCATTTGGTTGGAAGGGAGCCTTAAACTTAAACATGAAGTCAACATAAAAAGCCAGATGTTTGTTAAAGGAAGTTTCGCAAATAGTCCATGTTACCAAGTGAATAAAAAGTCCCACAATAATAATAACCAATTTATTTTATCCAGATTTTTGAATATTTAGTAGTCACTGACTGTCCTTCTATACCTGTGAAAAGAATCTACATGCGTCTGATTTTGAATGCTAGTACAATAAAGATACTTATCTATATTTATCCGAAAGGGTTCGAGTTCTTTGTAAGGCATTACCTGAGGGTAGAGTTCGATTCGCTGATCTTTTGCAGAATCTTTTCTGGTTGTGATCTGATTATTCCTTGCCCTTTTCAACACAAATACTGCTTCTTTATTTATTACTTCCTCTCATTCTGTATCTACAACTAACTTCTTATTAAATACTTCATTGTTTAATAAGAAGTTAGTTATAGATAGAGAACGAGAGGAAGTAATAAATAAAGGAGTAGTATTTGTATTGAAAAGGGCATATTTACTTTACTTTGAAAAGGGCATATTTACTTTACTTTGAAAAGGGCATATTTACTTTACTTTGAAAAGGGCATATTTACTTCAAACATCATCATATAAAAAAAACTACCTCAAAGTGTTTGTTGAAGGAGAAGCAGGGATAGAACCCACATTAACGCAATCTAAATAACAGGCTTTAATTAACTGGAGTCCAGCAGACCTCTAGTAACAGGATCCGACTCAATAATACACTCTTTGAATAATGATTCACAGTTGCTCGAATCCATACAGTGTGCTCTCGCCGATTTCGCTTATTCCTCTATCTCCTATTATCTCCAATCCCTGTAAAACAAATCTCCTTATATCTCATTCATTATACTTTTTGTATAGTAATATTAATATACATAAGTCACTGTTCTTTGAAAAGGTAAGGTTCTCTATTCAAATAACATAATAAAGTACCCTCAAAGGTGAATTAAATGAAAAAATACGTAAGGACCCGATGTTATTGCTTCCTTCATTTTCCATTACAATTCACGAGTAAAATAGTCACTAATGAATAGTCCAAGGAACAGAAAGTCGCATGATAACCAAGTGATTTTATTCTAATCTTTGACTGATCAAAATTCACTCCTTGACTTATTCTATTATATGTGGCCTCTATTAACATCCGATATAATGTTTCAAATAATAATTTAATATTTGCCTTACTACCGAATCAATCGAGATATGCGCAGTTCATCGTAAATAAATTTCCTGCACACTTCTGTTAGCTAAGATGAGTTTCATTCTCGATCATTTAGAAGGTTGCTTTTCGGTATAATATGATAAAGTCCTCCACTTTCTTCATAGTTGAAGCATCGTCTCTGAGTAAGCGTTTTCCACTTCTTTTATCGAAAGGAACAAGTAGCCAGTTAGAAAAAAAATTCCTTTTCCATTTCGCAATAGTGTCACATGGCAGGCTATCATTTCTATAAATAACCATCATCATCGTAGATTTACCGGGCTCTGTAACTTTTCAAAAGAAAGAACTAAATCACACTGTGAACCTCTATGATCTCCTTACTGCTGATTGCATCAATCTACGGCTTCCTGAACTCAAACAAACAAACATGAACAGCTTTCATTTATAATATTGTGCTCGTTAGGGTAAATTAATATTCAGAATAAATTTTATTCAAGTATCTTGGTATCTTCTTAGGACTAATTAAAATTTTACTATACCCTTTCTTAGAAAATGAATCTCTCATAATCGCTATCAGATGATGAAAGCGATACTTAAGCTCGTTCCTCTATTCCATTCCATTTCATATATTGGTTTTACAACCGAACACAATTAAACATGCCATATCACCCATTGCTCTTTAGGGTGATATGGCATGTCAGCAGGGTATTTATTATTATTATATTTTAATATTCAGTATCAGCAGGACTGGAACACATGATTGAACTCGTTAAAGATTTTTAAAAATCTACTCTCGAACTAAAAAGAGAAAAATATACAAATTCTTGTATAATCAGTATATATTAATATTAGTAGAGCTTACACTATAATGGAATTTTACTAACGCCTTGGCTTCAGAAATACCTGGGTGGTAAATATTAAATAATACATTCTTATATAAGCTAATACACTAAATAGCTTTAGCATTAAGAAGTATCTTTTATTTGAGAAGTTATCCCTAAGATTTACTTTCACCTCGATGTTCTAAAACTATATAATCTACTCAAATTTACCAAGTAATTCTAAAATTATTTACAAGTTCTATTTAACTTCCGATTACGCGCAATCCCGGGCAATTCAATCTTGCCTAGTTCATCATGCAGGCGATTTCATCCGAATGCAGAAGATACTTTGAAGTCAGGAAAGCAAGGGGAAATTGAGCTACTTTACATCGTCTGAATCTTTTGAGAAGTGTTTGAATTTACAAGAGATTCGCAAACTCTAAGAGAACCGTGTTGATATTTATTTGTTAAATAGGCGGTTGACGGTTATTCGCTGCAACACAAATGCATTAATGGTGTACTTGACTAAAGTATGGTATTATATTTTACCAAAATCAGGAATGAAAGAAGGACATTTTATAACAGAAAAAAGTATTAGATAAATTATTAAATTAGAAAGCTGATAAAATTCAACTGTACTTAAATACATAAATTTATAAAATAATACATTTAATAAAGGAGAGAATTAAACTTTTCCAAAAACATTAGAACGGTGCAAAACTGAAATAGTAAATGAAGTACGAATATTAATAAGACTTAAAAAAATATTCCTCTAACCTCTTTTTTAATTAGTTATATTCGAAGAATATGAAGTGAAAGATATATGGTTTTATTGATTACTAATTACGACGAATGTTGGAAAAAAAGATTCTAAAGTTTAATCAACCCTTATGCAACACAGTCACTTCTTAAAATTATTGATGTCATAAGTCACCGCGTTTCGGAATGTTAAGATTATATTTTTCAACAATCAATGATTCCAAGAATACGCTTAATAAGATCTATAATAATTATTGTTTATGAATTATTTAATCCATTTTTAATTTATAGCTATAAAATTATCAAAAGTTATAAAATGTAAAGAGAAAAAAATTTAAGGTTCTCGTAATTCCTTTACATTGGAAAAGTGGAATAAAATAAGGAATAAAATTTTGTAAAAATGAAATACATAAATTATACATTAAGAAAAACATTTTAGCTTTCATATCGCGTGGGATGAATGTTTTTTTAAAGAATAGTTAAATCGGCAACGATAAAATTTAAAACATAGTAATTTAAAAAATTCTATTACAGCATAAGATTAAGAATCGAAACATCCGGAATCAACTTTACTAAAGTAAATGTTTTTCATGAAAACGTTGTAAGTGGAAGTTCTAAATATGGTAAATTAGATCGAAAAGAGCAATATTTTTTCAAACTTAATATGAAAGCGTGATATGAAGAGAGTGATTATAACACATTTTTTGCACACTATAATTTAACTTATTACAATGCAAGAGAATGTGGAATGAAATAATAAAATGGAAACAGATTATAATTCAATGTTCTTCATTTCATCGTATAACAATATTTAAATGTAATTAAAAAATACTTCACAGCTCTACAAATTGATTGATTAGACTTGCGGTTGTCTTTAACGTATAAAATGTTTACACTTTTAAATAATTGATGATAAATATCAAAGTAAATTACAGTGTTTATATTTCTTTCAAAAGAGAACTCTATTGAATACACACACACATTATTTTATAGACTACTATTATCTAAGCGTTTAAAAATAATGCATTCTGCTAAGAATAGATTATTCTAAAGAATACTTCAGATTACATTATTTCGTAGAATACATTATTCTTCAAAATACACACATATTATGATAGAGTACATTATTCACTCAAAAGAATACATTATTATAGAATCATTTTTATTTTAAGTTATATTTCTATAGAATACATTTTATTACTTTTTTCAGGTTTATATATATAGTTCAATAAAATATATTATTAATTTAAGTTAAAGTAAAAAGGAGGGGGAAAAAGACTTCCTGTAACGTGAAATAAATTTTAATCAAAAAACATTCTATAATGATTTCTAAAAAAATTATATTTTTTTCAATTTCTAAAATAAAAATATAATTCCTAAGTAAGCAATCAAGTTTTCAAAATAATATTTAGTTAATAACTTGATGCATATGCATAGCGCTTTTTGGAAGTCACCCAACTGGAATGAATTGCAATCTAATTCCTGAAATTAATTTTTTTAATTGTTAATTTTGTTTTTGGAAAACAAATTTGCATCTTTAAATAACAAATTAAGAGCACCGAAATAAAAATAATTAAATTAATGACCTTAAGAAAATATTTTTAAAAAGGTCGTCATAATTTACAGAGTTTTTTCGAAAGAAAATTCTCATAAAATAAAAAGAAGAATTCAAAAAACTTCAATGGCTTCTTTGACATTATTTTAGTGTTTTTAAACTCATTTTGACTTCTAATGTTGAGTCTTGCTTTTCTAACTTTGTTTACTTGACTTCTGAGAAATAATTAATTTCATTTTACTTTATTAGAATTTCAGAATTTTTGTTTTCAACCTCCTTCAATTTCATGCATTTTTAATATTCTCCGAGAATTTTCAACTTTGTTGATTTTCAAGAATAGAAGCCCTTTAAGTCCCAACGATCGATTTTATATGAAAGCAGAAGGTTTAATTCCCTTTTTAATGTTTGCTTTTTTTTTTTTCTTTATTTTGTTATACTCATTGTATATACATATATGTATAGTAAAAAATAAGATAACCAAAAATATAAAACAAACAATAGAAAAATAAAAGAAATTAAAATTATTAGTAAAATATTAATTAAATATATCATACACAAAGGAATATATAAATTATTAGTGTAACAACTAAACGCAATTATGAAACATCAAAAAAAAGGAATAAAGACGAAAAATATATATGTCAGAAATAATTTCAGAAAGCGTGAATTGTGAAATAAACAAAATAAAGAAAACAATCAACGTTGACCTATTAAGTAAATATACTATAAATACAAGATTATAATAATTGTAAGTATAAAAATATTACAAACTAAAGAAATGTTATAAAATATGTAAATAAAATATTAAATACGGAAAAAATATTATATGCTAGTGATAATTTTAGAAAAAATTAAATAATAATAATAATAAACTGAAAGAAAATAAGCGTTTAGAAAATAAAAAATTGAAAAGATTATAATAATGGAACAATAAGAAAAAAATGGGATATAAAATAATTAATGTAGTTACAGGCTTCAGCCTCTGGATACGGGTTATTCCGGAAGTATAAAAAAAAGTTACAAAAGAAATATATATAAACTAACAATTATTTTGATTATAAAATTAACAAAACTTATATATTGAATTTGATTACTTGAAAGCTTATGATTTATAATAAATAATATCCATTAGAAAATTTCAAAGTCATAATAATAAATAACGTATTACTAAAACTTGAGATGCATAATTCAAGAAAATATAAATTATACAAATTGATCGAAAACAAAGTTATTTAGAATACTGTTTCCGGCTTTAGACAGAAATGTATGGTTTAATTATTTTAATGGACACCTTTCCACTCAGCACACAATTTAATTTACAGTAAAATTTGTAAAAACCCTAATTCAAAAAATCAAGGAGGTAACTTCCAAAATGTTTACAAAGCATTCTTAAAGAACAAGCAAAAAGATGATAATCTAAATGTAATCATGAATTTATCTTAACTGATATAAAATAATCTACTATACTGCAGTTATGCAATCTTCAAAAATTTGAAATAAAAATTCAGTTATTTCAACTCTTAACTTCAACATGCAACAAGTAATTCCAATGTTTGCATTTCTACAATATGGTAATTTTACATATCCCATCAATTCTATTTGGTTGTTTGTTTGATTGGCAGATTTTATGGGCTATAGAGCAACAAAAGCTATTATCCCACCAATCGAATTAGGCACAATATATCCTATGAGGATTCTGAGTCAGAAATTCCATACAACCAACCAACCAGCCCACCAATTTCACTTAAAAATTAAGTCTGTATGTGTTACAATTCAAAAATTAAGAATTCCAGAAACTTCAAAGTATTTTAAAACAGCATTTCTCTAATTGATATTAATCTCAAAATGTAAATTAACAGAATTAATTTTGAAATTTACGAATCTTTAGCTTATATCGCCATCTATTGAGTAAAGTATGAATTAAATATTTTTAGATATAAAAATCTATATTGTATTACATATGTGTAGTTTAGATGGTTATTTTTAACAAAACATATTTTAATAAGAATATCTACAACTTTAATGTAACTGAATTACAACTGTAATAAAATATGGTTTATATATACACTGTAAAAATCGATTTCAATAAGTAAATGATTTTTTTTTAATAATTCAACTCCGTTCGAAGACTTTTAACATTCATTTATTACTTTTTTTTAACAAAATCCTTTTCTTAGCATAATAAAATCTGAGTAGAAAGGGAAGGGGGAAGGAAGATCTAAAATTATTTAACTTTTAATAAAAATGCTCATATGTTTTTTTTAAATGTTCGACTGCTAGAAATTCAAGGGAAAACATCGCATTTGTAAAAAAAAAAAAAAATTATATTTAACAATGCCGACATTGAAATTATTCTCATAAATCAAAATATCAGTATCAACTATCGTTTGCTTGTTAACTTTATTTAATATGTACTTAAAAACTATTTATTCCAATGATCGAATTGATTCTTTTTTCAGTACTTTTTGTTACAAAGTCGAATCTGTTTACAAAGTCGAATATTTAAGGTAGTAATTCATTCCACGTGTTCTGTTTCAAATTATGTAATTAATGTGCAGTTTGATTCTTAATTAATTTGTCAAAATAGAACACAGAATGTACTTTACTAGACAGCAAAAAAAAACATAATACAAATTTAACGGCAGAATTTTTAAGCAAAATTAAAATTACTGGGAAACAGAATAAAGTAAATTATTTTCCTAGAAATCTTAACAAAAATTATAATGATTCTGTTTAACGAATAATTAAAGCTAAGCAGACAGTTTTAGTTTAACTACACATTTTTACTATTTAATTTTGGAAAACAAGTTTAAATCAGATCTATAAGTTGATTCAAACTAATTCATATAACACGAAAATTTATTTTATTTCACATAAAATAAATATATTGTGATAAAAATCGTTTCTAGAATATTTCCTGAATTCTTGGAAATTAGATAAAATAGAAAAGATGTTTGTGAAACGAAAATGAAAGATATATATTTTGTGACGAGGAACCTAGGCAGTTGAGTAAAATACACATATCCCAATCTACTGCTTTTTATTCTATTAATTAATATGTTGTCAAACAGGAATAATTGGAAGCTGAAGGGGGTCAGAAAAAGTTAGTTTTTTCCAAAAATTGTGTTTTCTTATAAGTAAATTTTTTTTTTTTTTTTTTTTTTTGAAAAATAACTTGACGATCAAAGACTTAACACATAAACTTTATTTTACAAGATACTTGTATATTTATAGAGAAGAATTTCAACTCGGACAATATCAATTTAAAGTCCCAAACTGTTAAGTAAAATGTGATAAAACCCTTATTACAAATTTATTTTACAAAATACACGTATATTACAATAAATTCAATTTTATTTTCAATTAAATCAATTATAACATTTCTACTATATATCTGAATAAGTCTTATCGTTTTTAAGAAAATGATGTATTATTACACGCCTCTTTGTTTGCAGTCTTTTAAGTCACTGCAAATATTTTAACCTATCAAGTGCTAAGAAAATTATCTATATAAGCCTGACTTTTGAAAAATAGTTCATCTGTATGTGTCATGGCTTCAGCTGCACAAGTATGAACTTTTATAGTAATTATCTAAGGAAGCACGTAAAACTCGAATTTTCCATATTGTTGTCTTTCAACAACCTTTTTGCTGTCTTACACGTCTCTTATCTAATGGTTTGTGTGTGTGTGTGTGTGTGTGTGTGTGTGTGTGTGTGGTGGTGGTGTGTGTGGTGGTGGTGTGTGTGTGTGTGTGTGTGCGGTGCGTGTGTGTGTGTGTGTGTGTGTGTGTGTGTGTGCGTGCGTGCGTGCGTGCGCGCGTGTTTGTGTGTGCTTTAGCACCAAATGATTATGTCTAATCACTACATTTCTAAAGTTAACCTGATTTTCATCATTATGTTTCATGGGGTTAGAAAGGAGCTGGAAACTTAAATTTAATGTCAGAAAAAAAATTCCAGATGTTAGATAAGCGAAGTCTTAGGGGAAAAAATGACTCGTGTTACAAAATTAGTTCCAGTCTTTTTTCAGTAAAAACTGAAAATGTTTTAAGAAAAATAAACTCAAATATCAATGAATATACTGAAATGAAAATGTGCCTTTTTTTTCTGAGTAACATGAAATAAAACAAAAGAAGTTTTAACTTGGAAGAATATTGTTGTGAGGTCTTAATTTATTTAACATAAACTTGATCTTCACGGTGGTCATGTGATTTATAAAAAAAAAGTCAATTGAAAATAAACTATGAATGTAACAAAAGTGAAAGGCCAAAGTATTGATAAATTACTATAAAAGTTCTTCAGATCAAATAACGGCATGGAAAAATCCGTTCTGTTTGTTTTCTGAAGTAATTTAGCAATAAATCATTTAATTTTTAAATGATTTTTATTTTAAAAATTCATTTAGGAGCACTCTATTCTTTATATATTTCTATTAACAGAACTTTTTTCCAAAATTCCCCCATAATTATTTATATGGATATATCAAAATTTCTTATTTATTTCGTCAGTAATCATATACTATTTCATAAATTTTCACTTGATAAGCAATTGAAGAAAAAATATGAAATAAATTGAAATTCAAAATATAATAAAATACGGATTTCAACAGTCGTTAAAATCATACAATGATCAATAAAGAAATCATGACAAACCGTCAATCAGTAAAACATGATTTTATCTCCTAATCAACAGTTTGGCATAACAATATTAAAATCTTTCTGATTAAAATTTACTGCCATAATAATAATAGTTTTAAATTATTTTGAGTATTAACAACAAATTATGAAACTTGCCAATGACTGATTATTGCAATAGATCTAGTCATCAATTTAATCACTATCATTGTTCTTTTTTATTAACAAGTGCTAACATGATGTTTTGAGAAAATGGCGTAAGCAAAAATACGCGGGTATAAAATAAAAGATAAGTGGCATTGGGTTCAAGACTGACATTGCCATACATTATGATTATATTTGTATTTAGTTTGCTGAGGTATAGTTACATCACTCAGATATATTTCATTTAATATTTTATCGTTTCCTTTTATTTTAATATTTTAACAGTCTTGCCTACTTTAATCATTTATTGTTTGCTCTTACGTTAATATTTAATGTAACGATAGATTTTTATGGCAGAATCGTCTATTTTTATTCTGTTTGTTGATCACGAAGGCACTTGTAATAACAGTTACAGCACCTTTTTTTTTATCAGCTCACCTGCTTATTCTTTCGCACTATGTACAAATCTCTACAGTAATATTTCACACGGAATACGACAGCTTCTCAAGCAAATACAGGTCGCTTCACGGCAGATTCACTCAGTCAATGGCGGCCTATTTCCTGGTTTTACATCTCTCAGAATCGTCACAGAGAAAATTGAGGAAGAGTCCATAACTTTCGACTTAATTAAAATATCCACGAGAAACCAGCATTCTCTTTGAAGACTGTCTTCATCTAATGTCAAAGAACTTGTTGGAAACTTGGAACACATTTCCAGGCCCAAAATTGTTCCGATTTTCACGAAAGTTTGTGATGCTGTAGTACATATTTCCGTTCATAATGCAATACTCTTATAGTAAAGGGACATTCCAAATTTGCTCCATTTTTCACTTGAACACGTAAAGTTCAAATCAAATTCAGCATTATAGCACAGGAGACGAAATAAGGAACAAATTTTTACATCAGGAAAAAGGGACTGATTCAAATAGAAATGGGTAACATTACAATAGAAATGGATAGTATTATAAAATATGTTGCTCTATAATAGATAGAGGAATCCGAATATAAAATTAATCTTTGAGATATGTTATATCGGAAAAAGTCAAATCCTATTCTTTAACATTAAGCAAAAACAGCCTTAACATTACGATCCGGAATTCAAAACGGCTTACAGAAGGTAGAATTGGTACAAACACTTGATTGCAAAAAAATGTGAAGCAAAATTTTTTTTTCTTCTTATATACACATATCATTAATTAGTCTAAAATAAATTATTGTTTTATTACTTATTCCAATCCTTCTGTCAAATTAAAAAATAATAACTTTTTTCCTACAATTGACATTAGAAACAAAAGTACGTAATAAATGTATCGTTTTCTTTGACCACAAACAGCAATTAAAATAATTGGAGTAAAACAAATTTTGCAGATAAATGTAAATTTACAGTTGAGTTCACAACGAAAAGAATGTGTTATAAAATCGTAAATTATTCCTGCCTATTCAAATTAAGCTAGTAATACAAAAGGCATCAATGTGATACCCTCTTGACACACTGTCTCACGTTATTGATCATTTCCATTGTTCTAAATTGAGTCAATAGATAAACTAATGCTCTAATTCACTACTGAATATCTCTTTGCATTTACTAATTAATTTACATTTCGCATCCGTTCGCCAAATCCCCTGACAGCAGCATAAGCTGATAGGTGAATACATATGGTTAAAACCAATGGGATAGGGAGCGCCATCTATTATCGTACAGGAGAACTAGAAAACAATTTTTTTTTTTTAACGGGTTGCAAATTGAATTAAATACCGAATCAAAAAGAAAACTGTCGTTATTTTTACAACGTGAATAAACGATAATATATTATTCATTCTAAGAAAAACCGTTTATCTTCAAAAATAAAATTAGCTAAACATAATTAATTTGTTTTAAAGAATTTACCTAACTGCATTGAATTTAAATTATATGACTAAATCACTTATTTTTAGATTAAATTTTGCTTTTACTCCTAAAAAACTGTATCTTACTTTACTTTTATTGAATAAAATGTTTACTACACTCTCATTATAAATCTTTATCTGCTTTCAGAGATAAAAAAAAAAATTTCTAAGAATTCTTAAGTTTTCTAAATTATTCCTGCTTCTTTCTACGTTTTAGTAACATAAGTTAAATTAACTTTATGACTAAGAATTGCTGGGGATAAAAGTACGAAGGCATGAAATTTCTACATTCAGTAAATAAAACCTAAATGTTTTTTGGTTTTTTTTTTAATACTGCGCACAAAAAAAAAGGATTCCTTCCGTAGATTCTGCGTGTTCAATAGTATTTAAATATTACTCATTTTGTTTCATGCTAAAATATTTCTCTGTAAAATAGTTTTAATTAATATTTTTATAAACGTATTGAAGTCTAGTTTCATGCATAAGAAGGAATACATTATATACAAAAGCAAAAATAATATTTTTCAACTTTTGTACGACATATTCAGCAGATGTAATAAAATAGTTCAAGGAAAAAAAAAAAGCAAATTCTTCGAAATGAAAAAATATGCATACTTTTCAGTCTGGAAAAAATTTAATCATAGCATTTGTACAAAAACGGGCTAAATATACTTTACAATTGAAAATATAAATTAGCACTTTACTAATACAAGAACCTTTATGAGAACACTTGAGCAGTTGTCATGTAAAAAAAATTGAAAGTAAATTTACTAATTTCATTTTAATGTGTGCTAACATTTTTTAAAGATTTATTCGAGTTATAAAAGGACTTCACCTTTGATAGCGAGCTTACTCAGCGATGAAATTTTTGAGTCTTTTTATTGGGTAGCCATCATCTTCCCAATCTATATCACCGAATCACCCGAATGAATGTGAATTAGTGTAAAGTAAGCGTATATCCGAGCCCTTTGCTCCACTAAAGCAAGTGGTATCAAGAAAAGAAAATACTTTCTTCAAATTCCTAATACATTTTTATTTTCACTAGCAAAATATTCTAAACAACAAAAACGTTGTCAATGTTAACAATAAACAGAATAAAAATAGACGATTCTGCCATAAAAATCAATTATTAAATTAAATGTTAAAATAAGTGCAATCGATAAATTATTAAAGATGAAATAATATTACGTACGAATATCAAAATAAAAAAAAAGCGGACGATATAATATCAAACTAAATGTATCTTAGCAATGTAAATATACATCAAGCAAACTAAATGCAGATAGTACAATCATAATGTAATAAAATGTCTATCTTTTGAATCTAACACCATGTATCCTTTATTTTATGCCAACGCACTTATCGAGACACCCTTTTCTCAAAATATCATTATGTCAGTACTTGTTAAAAGCAATTTAATTTTTTTATTAGCGAATGATATGTTACATAGAATTTGTATACATTTGTTAACACAAAAAAAAAAATACCAAAACAACTTAAAACATTTTTTTTAAAAAAAAAAAATAATAACTGTTCCATGCAAAGTTTTGCAAAGAACAGATTTAGTCACCAAAGGTGCAAACTTTTCTAAAAATAATTGTAAAAATATTTAATTAAATTTCAGTATTACTGCAAGCGATAATATGAATGGAAATTTCATTTATTCCTTCATTTACTCTCTCACTCACTCATCTACTCACGCACTCATTCACTTTTCCCTCACTCACTCACAAATTTACTCATTAATTAACTAGTCAAAAAAGATATTCTGAAAACACTTTATTTTTAAAAGTACTCGGGTAACTATTTTGTCATTGGCTAAAACAATAGGCCCCTGAGTGCTAATAAAATATTTCCATCTATTCATAATGGTATTATAGAACTGTCTAAATTCTGTACTATTTCGATAAATGTAATTTTTTTCTAAGATAATACTTCAATCATACTGGAGTTAGAAAATAGTGTTTCCTACCAGTAAATTTGTCCGTAAATGGTCCTCTATTAATAATGATATTCCTTTTTGAAAATATACTTTCATATTGGTAAGTGTTCTCAAATATAGATATAAATCCCGGAGTATATGATTTTAATCGACCGTATTTATCTTTCGAAAGATAATTATTGGATTGGATGGGATCTATTCCATTAAATACCATTTTGATAGCTCATGATCCTTTCGAAGATAATTCGCTTCCAAATGAAGATCTTAAGAAAGCTCTTCATTTGTACAGGCAAATAGATTATGAAATACATAAATGTCTTTAGTACTTGCCTAAAGGTCCCCAAAACGATGTTATTATTGCATGCGAAAGCAATATTAATCCTCGAACTGTAGTTTGCGACTCCCGATTTAAATGAATACCAATATTATAGGCCTTTTTATAAGCCCATAATGGTTTTCTTTATATGTTTCATGACACAAGATTTTGTCAAATATACGAATCGATTCGTTTTATTAACGTCTCTCTAGAAGTTACACGAGATCTATTGGTGACAGACTTCGTAATTTTGATCCTTAGGGAAGTGACGAGGAAGACACCTGAACTGACTCCTCCCTCTCTTAACTTCCACATTACGCCAACGAGACAACTTTGAGCCTCTGCAGATTTAACGTGCATGAGCCCTGGCTACATGGCGATTCTTTAATGGAATCAAGGCTTGAATCCCCGAATCAACGAAAACCGACGGCCACGAGTCCATGATCATGACCACTAGGCTACCGTGATCTCAAAGATTCTAAAAACACAAAAAGACCCCGCTCGACTGGCAGTCAGATCAATCTTGATCATGTTGAGGAAATCATTGCTAAAGAAAAGAAATGGAAAAGAAGATCAAAAAGATTCTGCTCGAGTCACAGCTAAGCCAATCTTGATCGTGTTGAGAAAAGCATTGCAAAAAAAAAAAAAAAAAAAAAAGGAAAAGGAAAGAAAACAACAAAGATCCTTTTCGATCCTCAGCCTGTCCAATTTTAATCGTGTTGAGAAAAACATCGCTAAAGAAAATAAAGGGGGGAAAATATAAAATATACCCTGCTCAAATCACAACCAGGCCAATCTTGATCGTGTTGAGAAAATCATTGCTGAAAAACCCCGAACATAACTCTGCACCGTTCTCAATTACTTGGATTCAGTTCACACGTACCCCCGTACTCACTACACCAGATTTTTTTCCCCTCTGGGAGACCTAAAGGATCGCGTTATCAGTAATATTTTAAAATGCCTTTTGTTGTACCTTTAGTTGAGGGAATTCAAATCAATTGGACCCAGTCTATTTAACAATCTATATAATGGGCTCGATTACGTTCTTCCTTTCCACTAACGCTTTGGGATTTTAAATGCAGTTAATTGAGTTGAAAATTACTCTCAATGGATGAAATGTGACTTATGTAGATTATACTTAAATTATTGAAGTGTAGTATATATACTCATGGACAAAAAAAATTAGCGCACCAAGAAATAATTGCAGGATCGTAACGAAACTTGGTATGAAGGTACATGTCGGGGAGATATGCAAATGATTAGAAATGCAGCTGATTGTGCATTACGTATAGTCGGTCGTTCAACGTCGTTCTCCGTGGAGTATAAAACAGGTAACCAAAGCTTGTTTGAGTGTGCTGAATCGTTTACAAAGGAAGAGCTGAGGTAGACATGCCATTACGCCGTTTTCGAAGACAATATGAGCAGCTGTCGCAGTTTGAGAGGGGGAGAATCATGGAAGCTGGGTGGTCAGCTAGGCGAGTAGCTCGTCAATTAGGCCGCGACATCAAAGGACATTTGGGATCGCGGCGCCCATTACGTGTGCTGCTCTTGACGCCCACCCATCGACACCTCCTTTTGGAGTGGTGCCACGCACGAGGAAACTGGACTGCAGCGGAATGAAACCAGGTCGTCTTTAGCGACGAATCCAGATTCAATCTCAGCAGTGATGACAATCGTGTTCATGTGTGGAGACCCCGTGATGAATGCCTCAATCCTGCCTTTGCTTTACAGCGGCACACCGCTCCCACAGTTGGTGTGATGGTATGGGGTGCAATACACGGTCACCCCTAGTATTGATCTGTGGCACCATGACAGACCAGCGGTATGTCCATGACATCCTGCAAACACATGTGTTGCCACTCGTGCAACGGCTCCCAGGAGCCATTTTTCAACAAGACAATGCTCTGCCTCACACGACAAGGGTGTCACAAGACTGTCTCCGCACTGTTACTACCCTTCCTTGGCCTGCCCGATCCCCAGATTTGTCTCCAATCTAACATATTTGGGATCACTTGGTATGGCGAGTTGGGCATCTCACGAGTTTGAACGAATTAGAGGCAAGGTTACAGCAAATATGGAACGAAATATCTCAAGACATCATACAGAACTTGTATGCCTCAATGCCCGATCGTATTGAATCGTGCATTCGCGCTACAAGGGGTTCAACAGGGTATTAAATCCTCCGTTCTTTGCCTTTTTCTCTGAAATAAATGATCCTTTCTCCTTGATTTTCTAATCATTTACTTATATCAAAGTAGTCATTACGTACGTAAAATTTCGTTTCATTTTGACGACTCCTTCTTGGTGAGCTAATTTTTTTGTCCATGAGTGTATATTTGATAAATTGATTTTACAAGTAAAAACAGTGAAATACTTAATATTAAGTTAGGTAGTCGTAGAGTGAGTGAGAGTAAGCTATCAAAGAAGGAGTAGTGATTCTATTGACAAGTGTAAAGCGTAATCAAATCACTGACCAGGAACTATGTACGTACAGTCAATGAATGAGACCTGATGTAGATCTTCTTAAATCTTCTGAGGATTCGAAATGGATTGGCTCGATAAAATAAATGCATAGTTATTGTACTAAACATTAAATTCCGACGCGTATAATGCAGATTCAAGTATGTAGTTGGAAAGAGAGTGATTATTATTTTATTCATAGATTTGATTGATTGACGACTTATTAAAATCGTAATATCTGACTATTTTTTTTAATAAACAATCACAAATTTATTTTGTCATAAACACATGAATCAAGGGAAATTTGAGTCAAAGAAGTTTAAATTTTAAAAAATTATTAAATTTAGATTTAAAATTTTAATTAAGATAAGTGTGCATAAAATGTTATGTTTGTAAATACTCTGCCAATTCTTAAAGTTTTAAATGTGACAGAATTTTTGCAAGACTTACCTAAAGGTAAGTACATGACTTGCAAATGTAAGTATAGCTGTGATTATTCATTGCTAAAATATGATTAATATGTATATAGATGCCATTATCTTTGTACATCCAGATACATAATAATACTGATATCTCAATGTTAAAATGTGACTTTCATTGCTTTTAAGTTGAAAACAGTGAGGATTATATAAACTTCGCATAAAAAGTGCTCATTCTGTCTTGTTTCAGACGTCTCAATTACATTAAGGCTATCTTTCCGTATTGTTAAGGGACAGGACCCAAAATTGAAACATTTCTTTCAAAAAAAAAAAAAACCGCTTGAACCTTAATTTTATATTCTAGCTTCAGTATCTTTTAAAACGCTGTGTATTTTATAATAATTTTTTCATTTCTTTCTGAATCAATCCCTTTTTTTTCTGGTGTAAAATGTGTTCTATGTTCTGTGTCCTATACTGTAATGCTAAATGGATTTTGAACTTTACGTGTTCAAGGGGGAAATGGGGCATTTTTGGAATGTTCCTAAATTTTAAAAATACTGCATCATAAACGGTTATGTTTGTTACAACACCCCAAACTTTTAGGAAAATTGAAAAAAAAAAATTTGAGTCTGGAAATGTGTTCTAAGTTTCAATCAAGTTTTTGAACGTGAGGTGAAGACAGCATTAAACAAAAATTATTACGCATTAAGAAATCATGCTTGATTTAAAATTTAAAAAAATAGCAAATTTCGACTATTTTCCCATACAGAGGCTATTAAGATACATCCCTTGAAATATTATTTGTAGATTCATAACTCTCGATATCTAGAAAGGTTTAATAATGAGAACTCTTTTAGATCAATACATATCAGAAAAATTAATTTCCAAGTAAATTTATTTGAATTCCGTTCTAAAAACACAGACTGTCGATCATATTAAGAAACTACTCTGTTTTATTCTCATTTCATTAAAATTAAAATCTTTTTATGTCTTTTTTATTTCATGAAATTTCAGAGTAACAGGCTAAATTTTTTTTTCAAAATCTCTTTTATCTACTACATTTTCCTGTTATTTTAAAACGAAATGTCGAAACAGTCAGCAGTTTTGCATGCATTGAAAAATAAACAAAAATTTCTTCGGTTCTATAAAACTTTCAAAAGTTTAATATTCCGTTTGATAAATTTTTGCCGAAGCTACGGGACTTCTCATTGGCAAAGAAGTTAGTTATTTGACATATTTATTATTAGGTTTTCCTTCGAATCCAAACAATATGAATATCTAAGTGACTCAATACCGAAATTGATTTTTCTGAAATGAAGACGGAAGAGAAAATAATATCTGTTTGCATAATACTGAGAAAACTACTGTCATTTCGGTGTTTTAGTGTCATGGGCTGTTTTAGTCATCGGTACCCGTTAGAGATTAACACATAATAGGTATCATCTAAGAAATCGAGCTAACCAGGAAATGAATTTTAATTCATAAATTTCATGAAGATACGTAAGCGACATTAGATGTATTATAGAAATTCCAGGAAAATTATAAAATTTATTGTTTATAGTTATTGCAAATATTATTGTAGTGCTTTTTACAAATGAAGTTGATTTATATATATTGGTACATTTCATCTTTTTTTTTCTTTTTTTGGAAGCACCATTTCATAAAATTATCTTGACTGCAATAAAATGATTAAAAACACTTCTAAAATAATTGTCAGCTTATAATTGGCTTACTGTAAACAAAAATTGTAATTACGGTACTTAACAGAATATTAATTCTTCACGAAATAATTTTTAAAAAACTTACACATACAGTATCGAAGGTGAGATATAACTCCAGATCAGTTTTAACCAAGCACATGAGAAAAGTAAACTTTTTTATGATAAAGTTGTCCCTATGACGCCACAAATGTTTACAGGAATAATCTGCGTTAACAGTAATTCAGTTTTTAAATATTATTAGAAAAACAATTTACATGGGGTGATTCTTCAACTTTGATACCTCTAGAGAGTTAATGTTTGATTCTGTTTGAATCTCTCGATTTGAAAGTCTTTTGTTTAATTCTTCCTCTCAAGGTAACCGAGACCATAAAAAATTTCAAATTCTTCATTCTTAATTTTGGTGTCAAAAAATAGAATTTACATCGCTGGTTCCATGTATGTATTATTTATGAGAATTTAATAAATAAAAAGCTAGATAATTGAATCTTAAAATTGTAATCAAACGCTAAAGAGAAAAATATCCCAGACTTTATTTTCAAGGGAATAATAGCCTTTGTTAGTCTAAATCCTATAAAATAAACCCACAAAACAAAAATATCCGGATTTGCTTTTTCCTTAAAATATTTAATGTTTATTTTTATTCAATATGGGTTTTTAAAACATTCTGGAACACTTTTCTCAAAATCTACTTTATCCATGGTGCTGATATTTCTGTATTATGAAAACAAAATTGTTTCCTATACAGTGAACAAAAACTTCTAAAGTCATATAGTAGTTTTTATATACAACATATATTTAAAAGTTAATAAACGAATTTTACAAATGTAAATACAACTATTACTTAGTAATCACTTATACATATTTCCTTATACATATGAATATGAATTTCTTATAAACAGAAGCATAAATACACAGGCATCTCAATGTTAAAATTTGATTTCCATTTTTCTTAATTTTAAAAAATGAGTATCATTTAAACTTGGTATGAAATAAGCTTATTTTTTCAGCTACTTTACAAAGCAGTAGACTATTAAAACTATTTTTTTTAATTATTTAGTCCAGTGAACTAAAATAAGATTGGATAGAGTAAGTGATCGTTATATTCCTCGCAATAAATCTATTTTTTAAAAATAAATGATTATAAATTAATTTTTCAAAGAGCAAATCAAATTTTTTTACCAATTCTTAAAAATGCTCCTCTTGTTTTAACATTGGTTTAGAAGCTTAAACCAATGTTAAAACAACAGGAACATTTTTAAAAATTGCTAACGTGTTTTATACCTATATATATATATATATATATATATATATATATATATATATATATATTTCAGCTAAACAAATATGAATAAGGATTTTAGACTCAGAATTGATAAGAGGTTAATGTTACTTCTTTATACGAAATATTTTATCAATTGTCCCACATTCAAGGTATTAAAAACAAAATAAAATATGATTCATAAAGTAAATTATAAAATTAAGGCACCCATTTGTTAAGCATTTTGTCTTTAACAAATCATGCAAATTTCAATGAGATATTACATAATACTAGATGCAAAGAGCGTTTCCCCTAACTATGAAATGTACGCGTCTAAAACATGGGAAAATGATATTAACCCTCTCGCTCATGAATTATGAAAATAGCAAAGAAAAAATCATTCTATGGATTAATGTACTTAAATTCTTGTTTTGAATTTTGAAGAAAAAATTATTTAATCAGTTTGATCCTATAATGGGAAAATCGAGGAGCTTCATATGAGGCTTGTAAGTTTAAAAGGTTGCAAACGTGCCTATTCAGGTAAAGGAAAGGATATCGACAGGCGACAAATTTATGTTAATTTTTGTATTTATTTATTGTTCTAAAGGATATTTTAGCAATTATTACTTAATGCAATGAAATTACAGATATATTAGAAAAATTATCTTGAGTGAAGAGCCTGGAAGCACTCAGGACATCGTGCTTTCTTGCATCGAGCACATATGTATTGAGTTTTCCTGTGACAGCCGGATAAGTAGCCATTGGCATCATATTTCCCCTCATTTTTTGCCGGATAATGCTCACTGCCATCTTTTCTCTATTCATCAGGAGCTTGCACTTTTAAACTTTTCTTTGTTGGTGGATCTCGCAGCATACTTGGTCCGCCTTTCTTTTTGCTCCGAGAT
The DNA here is from genome assembly GCA_019974015.1 of Nephila pilipes. Taxonomy (NCBI): domain Eukaryota; kingdom Metazoa; phylum Arthropoda; class Arachnida; order Araneae; family Nephilidae; genus Nephila; species Nephila pilipes. Next base: position 116,176 of record BMAW01092629.1, on the reverse strand, counting down.
GAACTACCTTTACAAATAAGGGAAGTCGCCATGAATGATTTAAATTCTAATAAATCTATGGATTCATTTTCAGGATCTAATTTCAACAAGATCCAACAATTTCCGAAAAAACATTTAGCATATAGTAAAAAATTCGGTACCACCATTTATGTCGTAGTTTATGTGTATACAGACCTAATGATGTATCCATAAGATCTACTCCATCCACATATTTTTATTATACATTTCGATGGAAGTCGGTTTTGGAATTTCGATCACACGCTTTTCTTGCCTGTACCAACCTTTCACCAATCCTGTAGGACTTACTCCAAGGAATTTTGAGGCCACAACAACAGTTGAATTTTCGAACCAGCTGGTTATTGTTATGTTTTTCTTACTTGTGGTAATGGAAAATTTGCCTCTTGGATCACGTTTCATTTCACTGAAAGGTTTCAATTTATTTGTAGCTTCGTATAACCTACTTGTACGTTTTATTCCTGTTGAAAAAAAATTCCATTCAATAAATTTCATCAAAAGAGGAATTGTTGTGAATAAATTGACGGATAGTATTTTGTGATTTTTAAGCATTATAAGTTTACATAGCCTCTATACAACACTTCCAACTGCTCCAAATTCTTTACAAAATTCCTGAGATTCAACATTTGCACCTTGATAAATTTTTCGAAGGCATAAATATAGCCAGAAATTCCAGCTAACACTCAGGATTTTATTCCCCATGGATGGGGTTTACCTCTTAAGTATTGTTTGATGTTTGATCTCCCTTTAAGTGGATTAATGATTTCATCGTCTGACAAATACTCTACAGGGTCGCAGCTGTCAGTAAACACTCTGAAAAATTGTTCTAATTCTAGTCTGATTTTATAAAATTTATCTTTACTGTCGTGAGACGTATTACTTGGAACAAAATGAAGGTATTTCCTTATTTCAAAGAAGCAATTTTGCATCATATAATCAACATCTATCCTTAGTCTCGTGTCTTGTCTTAAAGCCCAGTAAAATTTTAATCTTGAAATACTGAAGATATGCCATAACAAAACAAATTCCTGAAAATACCTTCAGTTCATGAAGAGTAAGGGCAAAATTTTCCTTCCCTTTTAATGTGGTATAAATATTTGATCCATGCACTATTTTCTTCAAAAAAAAACATCTGGTAGCATTTTAGAGAAATAATTAATAAGGATATTTCCAGATAGATGGGATTTCTAATTTCCTGAAATTGGAGGTATATTGTTTGAAAGATCATTATTTTTTCCTATTTATTCATTTTATATTGAAAATGATGATACAAAACTATTTTTTAAGGAATTTTATTAAAATTTGTATCGTTTTTTTTTTATGAAATTGCCACTTACAACCACGTATTACCTTAAGCCTCATACAGGGTTAAAGTAATACGTGGATTTTATTAGGATTATATGACACATGCATATCTTATAATAGGGGGAAATTTTTACATGCCTCATTTGGAAGTATATCACAGTAACAAACAAATGATGCTATTTCTGCATTCACTTTTTTCACAAAATTAAGGACTTCAATGCTTCGAGATTGGTGCTGTCATCACTTATGATATACAAAAACAATGTGAGGCTCTATTTAAGCCTTAAATTGGTAAGAAAGGTGTCATTCAAGCGAAAAAAATTAGAGAAAAATTATTTTAAATCTCTGTTTCTTTGAATTATTGTAAGAGCCTCATATGAGGTCCAGGTGAGTGAGGGGGTAAAGTATTTACTGAAGTAAACTAAAAAAAAATAATTATAATTTTGTAGAATAAATTAGCTTCATACGAAATCAAACATACAGGATATATTTTTGCAGCGCTTCGTAACAATTTACAAATTTAAATTTATTTTTACATTTCATTTTCTTGCAATAAAGAACACCAAATAAATATTTATTACTTGTTTTAGGGCAATATTATATGTTAAAGCCTTATAGCACAGTATAACATCCTTATAAATTTATATTTTATATCTTTTTATATTACTCATGGTGTCCTTTTAACTTTTCCTCTTTTCAGCGATTTTTATACTTTGATTTATTCAACGATGAGGCACGATATCTGAATGATGATGATGATCCCAAGATCACGAAGGGGGTTGTTTCAATCGAATCGTGAGTTCAAGTCCAGATATCACCAAAATTGCATGTGATTGTGATGTCACACGACATTAGCCTATTCTGAATTTCACTTTTTTTTAAAAGTAACTTCGAATATTAGCTGAGCACGACGATATTAATGTCATAATTTCAAAAGTAATTATGCATTTTATCGCTAAGAAAGATGTGTGAATAATGTAAAACATACTTTCAATGCAAAAAACTGAAGAACAATTTTTTTTTAACTTTTTTAAGCAATAAAAGTGAATCTGATTTAAGGCAGTTCAACAAATTTGATTAATGAGGACAATTAAATTATCAAATTTATTAACATTTTATTCCATATTCGTATAAATTTACTCTTTTCGTATGAATGTGTGGAAATTGAGCTTATGATTTACCTTAGTATTGATATTAACTCATATTATAAAGCAATAAAAATTATTAAACAACGCCTAAAAATCATCTATTGTTAAGATATCAGTAGCAATATATTTTAAAAATCCATTTGAAAAATTCTTAACCCAAACCCTTGTTATGTTATAAAACATTGTTTAAAACTCAGCATTGTTTTCCTTGTAACAGGCGTTTGGCTTCAGAATGTAATTTTGCAATGATAGGTGTGCCTGAAAAAAATACCTCCTTCCGTATTTTGCTGTAATATCCGCTAAAATATTCACTATTTCGATTTTTTAAACTTTAACTATTTAATTTAATTCCCCAAATTGAAATAATTTACAAATATTTCAAATTAAACTTAAAATATGGATCCAGAAAAGGTGATCTTGTTTGTGTGACTGTGGTTCACCATCCGCTTTTTATTTTTCAACTACTGGGAAATTCTATTTCTCTTGATTGTTCTAATATCTCTGGATGGACAGTTTAAAATTAACACAAAACATCAAGAACAACTGGGAGACAGAAATCCACCAGAAATAGGCCTAACCACACAGAAGGGAACAAAAATCGATGAACAGCGAACACACACAACCAACTTCGACAAATTGATTAAAAAAATGATAGAAGATGAAAAGAAAAGAATACTGAGGAAAACAACTGGAAAGAAATAGAAATGGAATTTATTAGAAAGAAGAGATATTACTAAAATTCTAAATTATTGCTTACAGAAAAATGGAAGGAAGATTACTAATTATTCAGAAAAAAAGACAATAAATGTGGAAATATACAGAAAATGATAAAAAAAAAATCCAGCATAATTATCCTTCTGCTGTGAAGAGAAATAGAAGCATCGAAAAATAAATGATAATGTCTCCCAATGCCCAGTAGAACCCCCCACTGCCACATAAACAAAATTTTAAAGAAAGCATAAGACAAGAGAAAAAACAAAACAAAAAGTTATATAAAAGAAAAAGGACAAAAAAAAATTAAGAGAGTGAAGAAGAAAAAAAAAAATAGGTAAATAATATCAAAAAATAATAAAATAAAAACAAAAGAATGAAACAGAAAAAGAATATAAGAAAGAAAAATAGCATAAAATAAAAAATAATAAAAAGTAAAAAAAAATAATATAAAACAAAAAAATTATTAAAAATTATGTATTGTGTTTTTAAGTAAATTAATGAGAAAAACAAATCTGTTTATATGTTATATGTTTGTCCTATTTCTTATATGTTTGTCCTATTTGTTTTATGTTTGTCTTATGTGTTATATGTTCATCCTATTTTTTGTTCTACATATATAAATGCGTATTTATGCATGTAACCTAATTGGTTTTTGTATTTTTTAATTTTTTTGTGTATTTTATCTCATAGATATATAATAAAGATATATCTATTAATTATGTGTCTCATTTCTTTTCAGTAAGCGTATACTCACAATAAGCAAGCGATCATACATGTTTCGAATCAGATTTGACGCGCTAATTTTGTGTGTACATGTTATTATTGATTAACTATACAGTCGAAAGAGAAAATTAGAGCCAATCTTCAGAAAAAATCTTTAAGGAATAAAAATTGTACTTTTCATTCTCTATTCATATATATCTTTAAGATTCCTACTTAAAATATTTTAATATTTATGATCTTCCATATGCTATTAAAGGGAACACAGAAACCACGAAAGAAAAAACAAAGTGTCGTTAGGTGATATTATAAGCATCTATTAGATTTTTTTAAAAAAGAAACTAGGAAAATGACTCAAAAATTGAAAGAAAACAAACCTTGAAATTACCTCCATAACCCATGAAAAGCCAGATAGGAAACTGAACTGAAGAGAATTAAGGTAATAAGAAAAGTTAGTGTAATGTGAGTGGAAGTATAATGGCGTTTATAAATCAATTGGTGAGATTTGACAACGCTGTCGAAGATGCAGAAGTACTCGCATTTTATCTCATTAAGTGCATTCTTGATAGAACATGAAATGTAGTCTCTAGGAAGGATATTAACTATAGAGAGCAAAACCCTATTTGAAGAAAGGAAAGATATTTGCATATAACTAACAATTCAATTAACTGATTTTTCTTGAATTCAAATTGAAATTTAGATCCTCGAGTAACCCATAGATGACAAGTGCTGTAATATGATGATGAAATAAGAATGTATGAGGTTATTCCAATCGAGCGAAAGCAGATGTTTCGGTTTTAATGTGGATCATCGGCCTACATCAGTGAAAGAAAACAACCAAAAGATCCCTCAAATTAATAGAATCGATTGAATAGCGCCCACTTCGTTATTAAAATTCAGGATAGTGAGACTGCAAACATTTCCGAATCAACATGTTAAATTTTAGATTCTCGGGCCAGGATCTCTTATGACTGGTGGAAAAATCAAAACGTCAGCTGTTGAACTCCGGCAATGTTTAGCAATGAACATAGGTGACAAAATGCATTGCGACAGAACTAAAAGAATAGAATTTAATACTTGTAGAGCCACAGCAAAACCATCTGTTTCAGCGGTTAACCGAAAACAAAAAGCTCCAATTTTATAATGAGCAAAACAATTAGGCGTTTGAGCAATGGAGAAATGTCATGTGGTTTAATGAATCAAGCTTCAGCCTACTCTATAACGTTCATAGCGTCGGATTCTTTGTGTTCTGGAGCTTAATATGCAGGCATAAGAAGGAAAGATTATGGTTTAAGTTTGCTTCAATGGGTATGATCTGAGATCAACAACATTATGAGACAATAAAATGAAGTCGCTGTGTTAGTTAAATAGAATTAATGACCAAATAATCCATCAATTGATTTTTTTTTTCTTTTCGAGTGAAACTGGCATATTCCAGAGTGACAATGCCAAGATACGCCAAGTACAAACTAATCTGCATTATGTACAAACTAGTTTATTGTGTTAAGACTGATGTGCGACCTATGCCACCTAATTCAAAACGCAACTGTTCATTCTTGTAATCTACGTGAGAGCGGTAAACCTCGCGTGTTTATAAGGAAATGGGAAAACCATCTGTAAAAGCACCATGGGAAGATGTCTTGTGAACTATCAAAGTTTTATACAGTCCATTGAAACAAGTGTTTAAATTGTGTAAAAGGGAGAACTTGTAGATGAGTGACCTATGGAATTGTAAAGGTGTGTTGTGAATCATTCACATGGAACGCAAGAACTTATTTTACCAAATGAAGTGCCATCATAAAGCACAGATATTCACCCTATCGAAAATCATTAGAGT
>BMAW01092629.1:82088-105598 GCA_019974015.1 Nephila pilipes | reverse complement strand
AAATCAACAACTTTGAGTGCAAAGAGTGATATCAAGTAGATAAGATTACAAAATATTTCACAGTTTAATGTGTATATTATCATCAATAAACGTATGTATATAAAACAGAACTCAAACTAATAATGGTTTTAATTAAAACGAAATTATGGAACTTAATTTATTCATTCTTTTACAATGAATCTTGTGAAAAATTAAAATGCATCAGAAATTAATAATGAATCTGTACTTTAAAAATAAAACTTGCTATTCTAACACAATTATAAGTGACTTAACGAGCCATTTGTCTGTTTTCATTGCAAAAGTAGCAACTTAAGACAGCTCTCTCAGCTGCTTACCAACTATTAATCGAAGAGGTCTTAGAAGTTTGTGACAATACGATACAAATAAAATAAAAATTAGCAGTGACGACGTTCTCATTCAGAAAATATTTAAATCCCCAGAAAAAAACAAATGAGTATCAGTGATGCAAAATTGCAGGTTTCAAAGTTGGAAATTAGATACAGTGATATATAAATGAATGGACATTATAAAATGTATAATCTTGAAAATATGACGAACCAGTCATTTGACCAATATTTTATTCATTGAACGAAAAATAAATCCCTTCATACAACGAAATAGCGTTTCTTGCGTTGAGTGGAAAAAATAAGATTCAGTGAGCTATTACCTACATGCCTACAAACTGCGATTTTTGAGTCTTATCCTTTTTCCACCATTCCTATTCGTGCTTGATGACGAAATTCTAATAGAATTTCTAACGCCTCTCTTTAATCCTTCTGCGGCCATTATTAAATTTTATTATGTAGTCAGCACTTAATAATTCAATGAAGAATTCTCAAAATTAAAACCAAATGGGGTTTTTTCAGGTTATGGAACCTAAATGTTATTCCCTATTCACTCTCTCTGGCAAACTTCCTAAACACGTTTAGAATATCTTAATTAATCTATCTTTCTAAGTCATTCATTTGAGTTAGTAGAATAACTGTAGTTGAGAGTTCGAGTTCATCATAATTCATAACAACATAACTTAATGGGTACACATTTCAATTTCATCAATCGTGGTGAAATTTATAATTGACTAATATATTATTAGTTACAATATTAAGTTGACGAACAATTACAAGAAAATTGGTTTCATATTTTAAAACCTAGTTAATTTTTTTTATTTTCTTAAATATATTTAAATATTTATCAAAAATATAATATATATATATTTCTTTTGAGCCTATAAGCATCAACATGCTATTTCAAAAAATACTTAAAGTTCGAATAAATGAAATAACATCTATCGTTAATGACAAGTAGGATAGAAAATTTTCTAGATCAGAATATATTAATTGAATATGTAATGTAAATTAAATTATAAATATGCATATTTTTGGTGTTTTATTTGAATCTGTTGAAAATAACACAGTTTTTTTGAAAGACATTTATGGAACAATGAAGACTTCTAACTTTGCTAAAAATAGTTCAGTTGAAATATTCATGTGTAAATTCTAACACTTTAATCTCTTTTTACATAAATGTGTTAAAAATCATTCTTGAAGAGTGAACTATTAAAATATTACTTATAAAGGCAAAAACTAATTTTAATGTATATTCTTAAAGGTTTAAAATTGGAATATGTTTTATATTATAATTATTTCCTATACATTTTGAAGTGTTCAACAATTAAGTGACATAGAAAGAATGGCATGCTTATTTATTCACTTTGTTTCTTACCCCCTTTGAAATTTCTTAATGATAAGGCCATTTCGATTAGTTAACGCATTACATCAGTAACCATAAAATTGGAAGAGTAAAGTTATAATATAATAAAGAAAATGACCAAATTTTATGTAATACGTGAGTTTTGAGAAGTAAATGGTATATAAGAAATATTTAATTTTAGCAGGGGAAATTTATTTTACTATAGAAGGCCCAAAAACAGAAACAATTTTAACTATCTAGACATAAATATACACTGCACTTTTATTTTTTCATTTAACAAAACACTACTATAAATTATTCGACAAAGATTGCACAATGAAGGCATGAATTTTGTATTCAAATGTGATTCTTTTCAATAAAAGCAAGAATGTATTATTCAAAATGTAAATTTTAAATTAATTTAAAATATATTATAGTGTCGCATTTTCAAGTAAGAATTTATTTAAATATCTCCTATCAGCAAAATTAAATTGAACTGGAAATGTGTGTGGTATGTGTAAGAGAAAAAGAGAAAATAGAGTGTAATTGTGTTGGAGAGAAAATAAGGGAAAAGTTAGGAATAAATTAATACTTATATAAGCTTTGAGTAATCTTTCTCTATTCTCTCTCTCAATCAATAAAATAATCGAATAAAATTTTACCACAAAAGCAAAATAGAGTTGAAATTTTCGGAAGATTTAATTTTGATAATATATGTATACATATATATGTGTGAGTGTATAAAAATTAATAAATAAGTAAAATGGGACATTCAAAGTCTATTATCATGAGAGAACGTTATTTCAGAAAAGTATGTTTTCCTATTGATGAGAGAAGAAATTTCAATAGTTATGCAAAACCAGCTCCGATGCCTCGGTAAATGCAGAAGAGAGATAATTTTCTCTTCATCTTCAAATTAATTAGAGGGATTCCTCAGATACGTGATAACTCACATAGTTTCAGATTAGAGTTCTTAGGGACTTTTATGACCTCAAAAGCCTAGTAGGGAGTTATTCTTACAGATTTATGACCATAGAAAGTTGATTCAGTAGATTTTAAGAGCACGTGATCGCTCAAATTAATCGTTTGCTTTTCTAGTTAGAGAATTGGAGAAATTAGATAGTTAATAAGTATATCATGAAATTATAACACACAAATTATATATATATATATATATATATATATATATAATTAATATAGAATAAAATATAAAATCTAGCTAAACATATAACTCTAAATAAATTAATTAAATCATTTAAACATATAAAACAGAAAAGTAATCTAGCCACATGAAACTACAGTTAATCGACTACCTTCACATACTTTATAAGTTTCCATGTTTTGAAGAATTATTACAAAAGTTTGTTTTCCTTTACAAAATCGTTAAAATAAAATATCGGAAAGAAAGATAGAATGCACTTCCTCATTTAAAAATTGTCTGACATGATGATATTTATTTAAATTATTAAATATATATAATTTATAAGGTATCCTTAATTTCATGAAAATCTTTTTTTCAGAATTGTTTAAAGTTCGTATTCCCTCTAAACAAACGGCGAATAATTTTCTTTTTTTTTTTTTTTTTGGGGGGGGGACAAACGAATAATCATGTCGAAAAATTGTTTGACATGTGGTATCTAAATATCTTATTTCTTCATTAATTTTATCATCGAACTTTTCGTTTATAACCATTCCTCATCAAATATTGAAAGAAAATATTTTAAAGATTTTATAATTTTTTCATTTATATATTAAATAAATGTAACTTAATATTATATTATGAATATGTAAAATTATTTTATAATTATGATTATTTTTTTCAAATGAGATTTTCAAAGTACATTTTCAGGATCATGCACATATGCATTTAAAATATCTCATTTAAAAAAACTAAGCGAATGATCAATTAAACAATAATATACTTTTATTAAATAGAAAAGAAACATATTAAAAGACCTTATCGTAATGGATTATTACAGGAAATTTCATAAAGAATATATTCTGTTTCTGAAAAGCACATCATTCTAATGTTATTACTTAAATTATGTATTGTAAATCGATACATTTTCATTTTGTTACATGCATAAACACAAATTATTTTATAACATGAAAAATGTTTAACTTCATTCGAAAAATTGATTAATAATATTCAAAGTTACATTTTAAGACATTATCATTTATTTTTATTACAAAGCTGTTGTTAATGCAATATAATTTAAAGCATATTAAATTCAGATTTGTCAGTTTTTTCAATTTGTGCAGATACATTTTAATTAATGTTTCAAACTTTGAAACCAATTATATTAATAATTATATTTTCTATAAATCAGTAACAAACAGAGAAAATGTGTTACAGTATTTGAAAAAAATTTCTTTTATATAAGTAAACTTGGATTTATTTTTTAAGAATGATTAAATTAATTTGAAAGCCATCTTGCAAGCAGTAGTTAAATAATTAAAATCTGCATTTCTTTAAAATCATTGATTAAATCATTATCTTTTGTATGTTGTGGCGTTATGTAAGAAAAATATTTTCCAATTTTTAAGCCCATTTTCAATATTAAATTCTTCATGTAATTAAATAACGAAGGCAGGATAGAATAGATAATCTCCCGTAAACTTTACCCAAACTCATTTCTCTCCACACTTAATTTTACTAAAATCTTTTCTCATCATCTATAAGACACCAGTAACTTCTTATATATATAACATAACCATTATTTTACAGACAACAATTATCCTGTTATGAACAAGTTAATGAGACTTTAAAGAGTTTCTCATTTTAGGATTTCATCTGCTGGTTAATTACACTTTGCTAAAAGCTGACATTATCTTTTTCTCTTTTTATTTATTTTAAGACAGAGACAGTAATCTAATCATTTTCCTCGACTTAAGCTGTTTCGCTTACTTGCCATCTAGTGTTCGTTTCAGAATTACATTTTACATTATGTAGTGATCATGTTGTAAGCACTTCGTTTGCTGTTACATTAATTACATCTCTAACAGTTTGTAAATTTTGTAAATTATTAATTAATCTGTTGCATAGTTCCTATTAACAATATTCCGCTCTTGTAAAATAGTTATTAATTTCTTTTTAAGGAAAATTGTGGTTTTAGTCACTTAGTTCTAAATTGCACAAATAAGTCAGTTTCATTCAACATAAATAAAAAAAACGCTTTCTGTTCTATGGATTTATTTATCTTTAATAGAATAAACTAATGCCATGGAAATGAAATATATTTTCCTTTCAAACAAGTAGCGTAATTAAATATCGCTCATGAAAATTAGAAAATGTTGCAGAGCACTTTATTTCATTTCAAACAGCGACAAAATGTAAATGTCGTCATGAATATCAACCCACGTTGTGTAATAAATAACTCATTCTAAAAATATGCTAATTCTACAAAATATGTTTATTTTGTTTTTTGCGATTTTTCTCTTTGATGCTCTTATATAACAGGAAAAATTAGGTTTAAATACTCTTACCATTTAAGATTAGTTTTGGAAATAGTCTTCATGAATTTCAAACATCTATGTAAGTATAATATTTTCAACAGAAATAATTTTAAATGATTAAAAATTGATGAAGAAAAAGACAGAACAATAATTGTATTGTACATGTTATACTTATTTCAAAACAGTATCCACTTTTACTATTTAATACTTTTTAACATTATTTTAACTCTTGACATACGAACTTCTTTTTTTCCGATTTAAAAAGATGAAAAAGATATTAAGATAAAGAAGCTCATACCACTTTAGATGTCTTGCTTACTTTGTAACAACTCGTTTAATTTACAGTTATTAAAATATTAAATACATTCTGATAGTTTTGTATGCTCTTTATTTATATTTCTTCCCCTCCCCAAAGAGCTCTAAGTATTGGTTACCCCAAAATTTTGTTTTGTCCAAAATAGTTATTCAGTTTGAAGAAATTAAAACTCTCTCTCTGGTAGAGGTAAAAATTCTACACCGAATAATCTAGCAGAATTAAGAAAGAATTTATGAAGGCATAAAAGCATTATAAAATGACAGATATGGTTGAAATCTTGTCCTGTAGAATTTAAAGTACATGCTACTCAATACGTCCAAACACTATATTTGATGTATAATGTTATTTTCATCATATCATTTGTTTGGAGTTTCTCAATGAGAATTTAGATTTATCAGTGATTATTTTAAAATGAATGAAAAATATGGCTATAAAGTAAAAAGTTATCGAAACATTATTAACAAATAAAAACAGACTAAGTTAAAATAGAATCATTAAAATAAGAAATAATCTAGCAACATCTTGATTAAAATATATAAAAGATATATATTAATAATCCACCTAAAAATTTTTAACATTTTACTTACTTTTTAATTCGTAAGTTTAAAAACATTTGAAATTATGTGAAGATATCGAAAACTGAAAAATATTATGAAATTGCTGTCAGAGATAAAACAATTTGAATGATTAAAGTATAGGAATCTTAAAACAGTTGTTGCTTTAATCATTCGTATAATGAGAATAAATTAAGCATCCCGCACTTTGCAGTGAATTGGAATTCAGAAAATTGTTCAAATAATTTAGATGTATTCCACTAGATGGCGCACTAAAACCATATGATTCGATAATCATTTTGATTAGATATTGAAGTCACTGATTGTTGCATTAATTGTTAGAAAAAAATTATATAAAAAAGGCTACTACTATCACAATCTCTCTCTTCTGAAAATATGTTTTAATTTTATTAGAAATCCAATTACGTTATTCTTTTTCTTCTTAGTAAACATCCATAATGACTTAGAGAAATTCTGAAATACGCTTGTATAATTTTCCACTCAGCTGATAAATGCTTGATTAGTGGAATATTTCTTTTGCCTGTGCGAAACCTAATTTTCCAAATACTCAAGAAAAACTGGCGTATTCATATCTCCAAAATCTATAGATATAACATAATTTGTAAATGAAATGTATTACTGACTTATGACCATTATAGGCTAAAACACGTTTTCAGTGTTTATTCTGTTCACTAGGGACTCCTTACAGGCTAATGGTAGCTCCGGGCCCAGGCCGTCATTGAGGGAATCTCTTATTTCTCTACTCTCACCTCAGCAAGATCATGATCTAGTTAATTTCAAGCGTCAAATGTTTCCAGGATTGACTGTTGAAGACAGTTACTTTGCTACTATATTTTATCTTACAACGTTTGCTGAGAATCAGAAATATTAGATTTTATTTCCTAGTGAGTACTGCTCAAATTTATCGATGAAATGCTGTTTGGAAGAACTCGTCACAGAGGCTAACAAACCTCCTTCCAGCGCCTTTTTTAGTTTGCATACATGAAAGTTTATAAGATGTCATGGAGTGGACAAGAGATATCACAAGCCACCCAACAGAGTACAAAGCACATTCTTTATATTTTATGACAGTGGCTTCAGGCTATTAAATAAAAGAGGGTTAATGAGCCCTGAAAGAATGCGCTTTTCGATCTTAAAAGTGTAGCCCACAGCCTCAAATCTGCACCTTCCTTATAAATTTAATTTTCGACATAACGGTAATTGTGCTTTTGTTTTGTAATTGTATTCTTTCAATTTAAGATAACGATACAAATATTTATATCGTATTAAAAAAGTAAATACATGCATATACAATTTGCTCTTTTTACAGAGAGTCATAAATATCTACCCAGTTTAATTTTTTTTTTTGTAATTTGTCTCTTTCCCTCTGTTAACATGAAATAAATTAATTGTTTTATAAATTATACTCAATATCAACTGTGGACTCTTTTAGAATATTTTTATGACATTAACATCCATAATCTTTCATTCATAATTATATAATCTGTCATTTTAATGCACTGTGATCTTCCAAACTGATTTCGATGTATGACAATTCAGAGAAATATTTTATTCTGTTTAATATGGAAAGGCTTATTTTAGCTCATTTAAAAAAATTCAGTATTGTCAGCTTTATGACCTGAAACCAAATAAAAAGAACTTATTAAACAATATATTCATTACTACAGACAGATGTAATATAAATTAGAAAAAAATCATATAACAAATCTAAATTATGATGTTTGATAATTAGAATAACATAAATGTCTGTCATAATTTAGAGTTTTATGATAGAATGAATAAAATGGGAAATTCTCATCCACACGAATAAATTCGATGAGATTTTCCAGATCTATAGTACTCATAGAAATTTTCTGTTTGCGTGCGTATGTTTAATCAGATTTTCCTGCAGTAAATTTATTAAATGCATATATACTTTAACTTTAGTTCTTACTTAAATTCAATGTATTTGTACTTCCTTATCAATAATTTGTTACTCTAATACTTTATCACATTTGATAAAATACTTTAATGAAATTATTTATTTAAGTATCCTCTCCTATTTAATAATTTATGTACATGTTCTTTTAATTTTTAGAATCTATGGACTTACCTTTTATCATAATTTTTTCGTTTTGATAGATTAATAAACTAAGAAATATATCATATTTCAATAGTAAAACATAAATTTTTGTTCTGAAACTGCATAATCTTAAATATTATGACAAGACTACACTATAGAAACTTCAAAACATGTCATTTCCATTAAAATAGTTCTTACTCAATATTTTCTTAGATATGATTTAATTCGCAATTTAAAAAAATATACCTTAAGTATTTCTGTATCTAATAACAATGTGATTTATATTCGATTATATAGTACCATTCATTAATATAATGAATAATTTGAAAATAATTTGTGTACATTAATAATAACAATGAAATAATCAGTGTGAAAATAGGAAAATTTATAAGATATTCAACAGCAAGTTTTCCTCACCCCATCAGACAAAAGGAAAAAGCTGTAAAGCTAATATGTTATGAGCTATACGTGAAATATGGTATTAATGATTTTAGAAGTTATTTATTATAAATAGCAAATAACAATTTTTCAAGTACATTGTCAATGATTCCAGAATAAAATGGTCTAGAACTATTGGTTGCATATGTCTGACGCTAAACATTGCATCTGTGTATGAGCGCACATAAATTTCAATTAATGAACGAAGTACAACAAATACTACAACAGCAATTACAGGACGGCTCATCACTTCCTTCATCTCTTACTTCATCTTCTAAGCGTTCAACTAGAACGTCGTGTCTAAAGACATTGTGACAACTGTAATATTTATTCTAAAGTGCAACAAACATCTTAAAATATGATACATTTGCATAGCAAATGTAAGCGCAATAAGCACTTTATTTTATTGTATATATCATCTATAATATTTAAATCGATAATAAAAAAAAATTAGTGTAAATAGCATCTAGGTTTCCTGTTATTTAACGAAATCTAAACCAACCGGTGCACTATCAATATTTTAAAGGGTGTTTTCTACCCTTGAAATTAAGCTGAACAACCCATTTTGAGAACAAGGAATCCAAAGTGCTACAAAAATAATATTAATGAATAATATTAATGAATTATATATTACTTTGATTAAAGGGAAATATTGGACGTCTCATGGTGATTTTGGCGAAAGCCGAGCGACTTAGAAGCATATAAGTTTCTTATAGGAAAAGCTATCATGGTTACCAAAACATATTGGCAAGATTGAAATCTTCAGAAATCGCCAAAAATCCCCAAAATTTGCTAGTTGCTAAGGACCAAACCAAACCGACTATTTTTGTCGGGGAACATAACCCTCTCGGGCTTTAATTCCCTGTGAATTGGCTATTATTTGAGGTGAGACTGAATTTTGGTTTTACACTTGCCCAGAAGTTAAGATTTAGATATTAAGATAATAAAATAAAATTACAGTGCAATAGCTTTTTGTAAAATATGAAATTAATTTTAATTTTTTTTAATTTAGTTGCTAAGGTGCATCCGATACGTAACTCCATTTTCATTAGTTCAGAAATTATTGTCCTTGAGAATCATTTAATTTCAGATTTTTGCTCATTCCATTGTCATTACACTCAGTACTGTTGTAAAATGAATATTATTTTCTCCATGACAGTAATTTAAGTTCAGAATGTAAATTACATTTGATGATGTCACATGCTAAAAGTATTCGTTTTCAATATTTTGCGACACTATCTTATTATCTTATCCTGACAACTAATTTCAATATTTTCAATTTTACTTTTCAAAAAATTTATCATTCTACTTTGTGTTCTTTGATGTACCAAATTGTTTTCCTTTTCAAAATGAATGAAGAAAATCTTGCAAAGAAGGTTTGGTTTATATGAGCATGATTTAAGATCAGAATTTTAATTTTAAATTCCTATCATGCATTCTATTCTTTGTGCCAAGTCTGATAATATTAGAAGAATAGAAATCAAGGAGACTCGAATCCTCAGGGAACTGGCCATACAACACAGGAGAATTTTAAATATAAGGAACAGATAAAACACGCAATCCGTTTCACCAAATTAATCAAGATATGAATGAATGATTGAAAGAAAAAAGCTTTCGGAGAGTTATAAAACAGAAGCAAAAAATCTTCAAAAAATCTAGAAAAATTTAAGCTTACAATTCACCTGAACTTACGAATTAGAAAATTGATGAAGAATGAAATTGATATGTAATGAAGAAACCAGCAAAAAAATAGAAATCAGAAAATAGGAATGAATGGAAAAGAAATGTAAAAATATTTTTTATCCTCCTCAGAGGTCCTAGATTCAACAAAAAGCAAAAATATCGCAGAAGAAATTTAATGACCAAATGCATGTCATAAATTACGCAATAGATTATAAAAGTGTGAAGAAGAAAAAAAACTATAAAAATGCCTCTTTAGAAAGCAAAAAAAAAAAAAAAAAAAAGGCCTTCCGTGAGTAGAGAAGAAGAAACTTTGAAAACAAAGCTTCTAACCGTATTACTTGTAACATCGGTAGCAGTTTAGGTCTCCTGATTCCCAGTTCACTACATCCCCACAAGTAGGATTTTAAAAAAAAACCACTCAAGATAAAAAAGAATTTGAAATAAAAATCAAAATAAAAAAAATGGAGCTAAAAGATTGAGAAAGTAAAACTAAAATTAAAAAGGAAATAATATTTCAAAAATTCATAAGAATGTGAAATAAAATATCATAAATTTGTATAATAAATCTAAGTGAAAAAAAATTACTAAGAAAAATAATATAAAAAGGTTAAATAAATTAACCCAAATATCAAATAAACAACAAAAACTAAATTACGAAAAAGTATAAGTGTTTGACATTATAGTTATGCTTTTCGTATTGATGCATATATAAATGCGAAAATTTTATATGTAGTTTGTCTTAGAATAAGTATGTGTGTCTTAAATATATAATAAAGATGCACCATCTGGGGAGATCAATGCGATTAATCGGCTATTATTAATGATAACCAAGTATAAGCCGATTAAAGGGAATAATTTATGAGAATTTTTCCCATTGTCCGGTTATTATTAATAATTACCAATGAAGTTTGGTCAATGTAATAATATTCAATGTGTTTATAATGTTACAAAAATTTTGGGTATATAACGAATGAAATCAACCCAAAACACGGAGGATAACTAAAAATGAAGCTTTATTCGCAAATATTCAGGACAACACACAGGTACCAGAGCTTGGACAATAACAACACAAACAGAAAATGTAGAACTTGTACACATTAGCGACACAGATATAAAAACAAAAACGGCACTTGTAATGACAATCACAGTTGCAATCAGCAACGCTCAGCTCATCAGCTTTCTAGTTCACACAACAGGTAAGCCTCTGCAGTAATACTCCACCTTCTTAGGGAGACTCCGAAAGTTTTTGGCAGAAACACGCCGTTTCTCTTCAAATTCATTTGGGTAAACTATAGCAGTTCCGTGGAAAATCCAACACCGATCGATTGCAATCCATTTCCCAATCGATCTCCAAAAATAAAAGACAGACTTTTCTGTCTCAGGCTCTAGGCGTATTTATACCTATTTTGACCAGGTATGACGCCCCACGAAAAATTAAGAAAAGTCCGAAACTTTCTTCCCAATTGTTTTTGTCTAGGTTCCTGCACTTTCGGAAAATTTCGTTTTGTCACCAAGTTTCAAGCTAAGTCGCCAATATTACTTGATCATTGCATAAACTTTCCTTAGGTGAATGAAGAAGTCTCTGTAAATGCAATTTTCCCCCTTTTTTAGAAAATTGCGAAGGAAGCGTCCTCTGGGATTCGCAACAATATATTCTTAGTTTGTTGTGGATGTAATAATATTGATAACGGTGGTAAGTAGTAACTATATGTAACATATATGTTACATATATATTGATATTATTCCAGGCACTAACGAGATTAGTGGCTATTTAGATTTTATGAATAAACTTGTTTAAGAATAACCACACTTTCCTGAGTAACTTTTGAAAATATCATTTTATGGTTATTGTTCCTATGGTGATTGCATTAAAAATTAAATTCTTTGGTAGATGTAATTGTTTGTTCATTTAATTCTTTACTCCATCTCTTTGTAAAACAAAAGAATAAAACGTGCAAAAATTCTAAACATAATCTAAATCTTTAAGACTTTCGCCTGTCTCCTTTTTTTAAATCCTTCAAATATTATTGCAATTAAGGACTAGTTAGGTTGTATTGAGGAGGGTTGACCCTTGAATCTCAAAATTTATCAGTAAAATACTCGATACAGCCACTGATTATACTAGATGAGATATTGTTCATTTCACTGAATTTTCAGCAGATTTAAAATCTTTGTGTCTGGCCTCTTTCACAAATTCATTAATAGCTGAAATTTTTGTTGTTCTTGAAGAGTTTCTATTATTGCAATAAGAAATTGCAAGAAAGTTCTGAAATCTGTGTCTACTATATAACCATTTTTATAATAGCCCGCTAAAACAAATAAATTACTCAGAGTAGATCTTAAGATCAATGGAACCTTGAAATACAGAACAAACTCGTTGACAGTGGTCTGCAAAATCCAGCTAAAAGTCATTAAATTGCATTCACTTTGAAATATTCTCGTGATATAGAATTATTAATAAGATTTTATTAACCAAGATTTTGCTATATTAACAAAATTTGAAATCATGACATCCATTACAATGGCATATTTGTTGCTGTAAAGAAATGTACATAAAGTAATTGCATAGACAAAATTATATTTTTCAAAAATGTTTAACAGTTTCGTAATCATTAAATCACAATAATTGTTTAAATTGTTCTAATATTTTTTCAGTTATTCGCATATTTTTAAGCACACGTTTGATCTAAAATACATTTCAAACTTAGAGTAAGAATGAAATAAATAAATGAATGACATTCTTTTAAAAAAATAATGCTTTTGTCAGTTTTTATTTCTTTATAAATGGGAAAGAAATATCTCATTCTCATTCTCATTTGTGCAAATAGGTCACAAAATTATTTTCAATCTTGGATTTAAAAAAGTTATTTTTATCAGTTAAATGTTTTTATACTATATTAATTCAAAATCATATAATAAAAATCATTTGTCAGAATTCAATATACGGCGTATTTTATAAAATAAATAAAACAGACCATTTATTTCAGAGTTCCAATTACTGTATATCAACATAATCTTTACAAGACATAGCACTTCACAATTATCTACATATATAAACTTAAGCATTCCATAAAGAAATATACTCAACTGGCACACTCATAATTTTGATTTTAATAAGCAAAAAGACTCACATTTCAAGAATGGGAAAAAAGTTTAACATATATAGCTCATATTAAAAAATAATTCCTATGAAAAACTGCATTCTACAAAAGAATTAATGCGCCTTACTATAAATTCAAAGTTTCTCTCCTTGTATGCGTCATTATTCACAAAACCTTTAAATTAAGAGAACTCGACTAATATTTTACAAAAGAGAAAGTTTATATTGCTTCTAAATAAGTAAATATTTTTAAATTGTCATATTTAGAGAATATTTTATAGCAAATGTCCCAAACATAAAATTTTCTGTACTTCCCTGTTACAGAGGCCCCTGACAATGAGACCCTCCAAGAAATATAGTCAAGGTAGATTATATCACAAAGTAAGCTTTATGAATTCGACGATGACCTTGACCTCTCAACATTATTTGACGAAGGCTGCTGACATAGAAATGCCGGGATTTCTTTGGAATGAATAAGCAAAGAGCTTTTAAGAGTGCAATTTGGGATACGGGCTTCTTGCTAATTTCACGTAAATAAGGCTTCTTTTTGCATGAATAAATAAATGTTTTTCAGTCATCATTCATAACGAATGACCATATTTCTAATTTCACAAACGTAAGGTGTTTTTTATACAAATATGCACATGTTTTTTAGACTGCTTAGTACACATAAAGTTTCTTACAAATGTCACACACAAAAGGCTTTTCTTTGGTATTGATATGCATAATATATTATTTTAAAGGGCCATTTTCAGAAAAGCCTTCTTTCAATTTTCACATATATAGGGCTCTTAGTTGGTTACGATTATGTAAAGGCCTTTTTAAGTAATCCTGTTGAGAAAAAAATCATCTCGCATATTTCACACACATGAGATTTTTTATTACTACGGATGCGCAAATGAGTTTTTTAAGTTATAGCTTAGAGGAAAGAGTCTTCTTGAAAATTTCACAAACATAAGGTTTTTCATTGTAATGAGAAAACAAGAGAGTTTTTAAATGACTAATCCAAGATAAAACCTTCTCTCAAATTTCACAAATATAGAGTATCAAAAATCACAAATATAGCTTTCTTGTATATTTCACACATATAGATTTTTTCATTAGTATTGGTGCGCAAATACATTTTTAGGTTACTGCTTTGCAAAAAAACTGTCTCGTAAATTTCACAAATTTGAAGTTTTTCCTTGTAACGAGTGAGAGAATAAGTTCTTAAGTGATTAATTTAGAAAAAAGCTTTCTTGTGTTACAAACAAAAGGTATTTTGTTTGTCTGGGATGAATATAATTATTTAAATTACACAACAAAACGAGAAAAGAAATTGTTACATTCATAACACGAAAGGAATATTTCTGTTGTATGAATGCATAAAAAGAGCTTTTTTAAATGAGATAGTTTGTAAAATGTCACAAGAATGTTGTTTTACCTCTGAATAAAAGCGTTCATGTAGTGTAAATCAAGTATCTAAAAGGAACGACTTTATGCATGCTTTTCACGTTTTGATTTTCGTCATGATTAATTATTAAACGCCACATCAAACTTCCTTTTGTTTGAAAAGATATGGAAAAATTGCCGATTATAAATTTTTTTCGTTATAATTATGTAGATGAGAATGAACAAACGTATTTTCTAGCATGATTTACTTCGATCAATACATTAATGTTAATTAAGAAACATCTTATTAATTTCCTTACTATAAATAGCAAATTAATATCTCTTATCGGAAGAATCCATTAGTAAAAAAAAGTATCATTTCAACTCTATTTTTTATTGGCTGGTTGTATGGCATAAGAACAACCAAGGCTTGATTGATTGATTTTTTGGGGATTTAAAGCAACAAAGGCTATAATCCTTTTTAAAAGATGCTTTTCATTCAATAGATATCAAAATATTTCCACTCTTGCAGGAACTTTCCGAATGCTTGTTTACTAGTTACCATTGTTCCCAAAAGTTCTTTGAAAGTAATATTGCAATGTGGGCCTACCTTAAGTATATTCTAGAGGTGATTTCTACGGGAGGCATATTTATTACAACTCAAAAAAATATGTTCCAAATCATTGATACGGTTACATGTACAAATTGCATTATCCATAGATGGAACTTGTGTAAAAGTTATGATCATTTTGAAAATGATTCGAGAGCTAAGAATTTCAGTTCTTCTGCTTTTTGTCAAATTGCATATTTTATCTATAATTGGAATGTTCCCCAAGTCTTCGAAATATTTACTTGAATAAAAATTTTCGTTGCTTCTTTTCTCACTGTTTCTGAAAATGTTGCTACTGATATCCAGATGTTATCCAGTCAATGTATACATTGGACTCCTTCACCGATTTTGTACGCCTGATCATTCCAAAAAATTTCTGAATGTCCCGGAATCTAAAGTAGTATCCTTTTTGTATGAAAATGCGATAGAATAAATATTTTGCTGACTATTCTACAAAAAACTTTTGGTGATTTAATATTATAATTTTTAGCGAGCTAGCGCAGATTGACTATCTGACAATATTAATAATTTTTTTATTTAATTCGTCTACAGCTTGGCATATGGCTAGTATTTCTACCGGAATTATAGAATTAATGCGATTTATGCTGTAAGCAAACGAGGAATTTTTCGTTATGCCTGCTATAAATGCTATGTTATGGTTTTTTAAAGCATCCGTAGCTATTATGAAACAATCTCGGTAATTATATTATTCACTGTTTCATCAAATAGACCTCATATAACAGAAAAAAAAAATTATCCTTAAATCCAAATTCATCGGTATAAATTTCATATGGAAGCTCTGAGAAATACAGTAATCTAAGGGTGACCACTTTTGTTCCCCATTAGTATTCAACATATGAAAAAAATTCAAGATATTGCTTTTGTCTCCTTCCGTAATTTTTATATCTATATTACTAGAAATATTGAGATGCAAGTGAATAGTTACCATTTGAAATTTGAGATAAATTTATTCGCAGCCTTCTTATTTTCTCTAAAAGTATTTCCTGTCCAGCTATTTGTAAGAGTACAATATTTGGTTTCTATTTTGGTAGACCCAATGCAATTCTGAGTGCTTTGGTTTGTACGATATTAAAAGATTTGAGCTGATTATTGGACCATTTGTTTATGACATGACAGGTATAATAAAATGTACTGCAAATGCTATTGTTGGTTAATTTGATCAAGTTTTCTGCTCTTGGACCACATAGCTTATATTATGCTATACCTTTAAAGCCATTAATTTTTTTTTTTCGAAGATTTGTTCTTCATCAAATTCATAATTGCTATACATTGATTTTGTTTCGAAAAATACATTTCCAGATATTTAATAGAAGTTTGCCATGGGAGTGGGAATCTAGTCAACATAATGTTAGGAAATGTTTGTATAATTTTATTCGATGATTCTACAATACTATAGTACTTTTATCAGGTCTTGAGGACAATTGCTTGTAATTTCACCAATGCATTATTCTTTCGAAAGTAATTTGAAATTTTTACAGACAATATCTAGAGACTGATGAGAACAATAAATGAACATGTCCTCTGAATATATTGAACATTCTACTACTGTTTCCTATGTTTCGAAGGGATTGTGCATATAAACTGTAAATAACATGGCGGGAAAGACACTGCAATGGGGTACACCTTTAAGAACAACCTTTCTATATTATAACTACTCCTTAATCGAATCTGTAGTGGTCGTGAAGAAAGTAATTTATGTATCCATAGAGCTATTTTCCCTGCAATTCCAATTTGAAGACACTTATATAAAAGCCCTTTTATATAAACTGAATCGTATGCACCATTTATACCTAAGCTTATTCCAACAAAAAAAAAATTATCGTTTGCCATCTACGATAGCTTTGTGTATGAGATATGGGGCTATTCTACAGTCTTTAACCCTTTTCGGGACGGCACACCTTGGCGTAAGACGTTCTCTAGGGAAGGAGGAGAATCGAAGGAAACTGACACTCGGGCCTGGGGTTTTGCGTCGCTAAGCCAAACTTTAGGGAGGGAAATCACGCATAAAAAGTTTGCGTCTTTACGTTATAATTTTTGGTAAAATTTTAGATTATCAAACAGCTGTTCTATATTTTAAAATTAGAATTTTAATAATCTTCTTTTTTTTCCTTTAATTTATAGAAAAATGCATAAAAAGAAGTGCTTAATTTGAGAAATAGTTTTGAGAAGCGCTATTAAAATTATTCAGAAGTTTTACTGACAAAAACATCAATAAAATTTTTTAAATCAATAAAAAATGTACAATAAAGTCTGTTTACAAGAAGTAACACAACTTAATGTGAAGACCGAGTGTGGTAATTCTCGAAGTGTGGAGAAACGTTAAGTCCTGTTTTGTCCGTATCTGACAAAATGTCCACATCAGAATCACTCCAAATATTCCTTACAAACTTTTTAGAAAATTAATTACACTCTCATCATCAATTGTCTCGGCGACCATGTGATTATATTCTTCTCGTAAGCAGTGCTTTTTCGCAATTATAAGCAGGAGTCAAGGCTTTCCAAAATAAAAAGGGAAGTAAAAGAAATACATCCAAAAGCAACGCAAAGTAAAACATTACTAACAATATAGCTCTATAAAGAAAGAAAGGAACAAAAATACATAGCAAAAACCAATAAAAAACATTCTGTGAAAAACCAAAAACAGGAATGTACATCACATGGAAGTTCGAAGAGCCGAGTTCTGTTTGTTTACATTGCGCTTTGCTTCGTCCCTCACAACATCTAATGAGCAAAATACTGAATTAAGACAGACTGTGATCAAACTGAAGGTCAAGATCTTAAAACTACTATTCAGTTCAAAAGTAATGGACACAGGATGCCATCTAGAGATATTTAGAAAACGTTCCACCGCAAATGCATCGTTCGGACCCTGAGCTCATTCTCAAGTGATGCGTATTTGGTACATTCGTCCGTGAACGAAGACCAAGAGTGATGTGTATTTGGTACATTCGTCCGTGAACGAAGATCGAGAGTGATGCGTATTTGGTACGTTAATCCCGAAAGGGTTAAATGGTACATATCCATTATGATGGGAATGAATTTTCCATCATAATGGATTCCCATTATAATGAAGTTTCGTTCTATTGTCAGAAAGTAAGAAATACTTCTGCCTAAAATTCTTTTGAATGTTTTAGAAAGTAAGGAAACTGAAGATATTGGTCTTTAAGATGAAATTTTAGTTTTATTTTTGTAGAATTTTTTGGAATTGGGAGAATAATTGTATGTTTCCATGGCAGATACTATTGAATTCTCAATAATAAAGGAGGAAAATAGTTCAGAAAAACAATACGTTGGCTATAGTTGTAGTTTTTCAGAAAAGCTGCCGTAATCTGATCTACTCCTGGGGTCGTATTTTTAGCATATTTTATAGATCAATATAATTAAGAAACATGGAATGATTTATTAAGGAGGTTGTTTTCTATATTGAGAAAATCCAAGGGAAGCGGCTCGCCTGAATCATTATTGGATGCGAAATAACTCACTTAAAGACGGGATTGTTTTTGACGTTCAGTTATATGTTTGTTTATTATATTAAAGAATATTTAACGTTGATTCTAAATTCTTGTTGAAAGCTTCTCAAGAATGCTATGAAAGATTCTTGGATTATATACTTTATTAGTATCCCCAAATAAGTTTGCTGAGCAGAGTGTGAAATCGATTAGTGTAGCTGGAATTAAATTGCCTCTACGAGAAGGAATAGTTGTGTAAAGGGTAATAAAATTGTAATATGTTAATCATTATACAAAATCGTAACTGTTGCGAAATAAGATTCAAACCCTACATCGGGTGATGGGGATTTAGATCTACAAAAATGAAGATCGGTTTTGTTATAAATTCTAAATAGGATTTTATCAATCTAATGTTCAGTTCCCAAGGAGTATACAAATTTATGATTTAAAAAGAGAGATTAATAATATGTACCTGGACAATTAAGGTTTCGTCAACGTACCACTGTGCTGTAAGAGTGCCTCTAATGATGACCAAAGGAGTCCGGCTACCAAGGGAAATGGCACCCCAGACAATAACTCCTAGTTGAGGGTCTGTGTGGTATGCAATAATGAAAACAGGATCGGCACGCTGCCCTGGACGTCTCCAGACACGTCTTCGATGATCGTCAAGACACAGTTGGAAATGGTATTCGCCGCTAAACACTATATATACCCAGTCAGCATCATTCCAACCTGATCGAGCCAAGCACCACTGTAATTTGGCTCGATAGTGTGTAGGCGTGAGTGGCGCAAAGTTAGGTACAAGCGTAGATTTGCTCTATCAGCCGTCTGTGAATGGTCATGGTGTATACTCGTGTGCGGGTCGCACGTCTGATGGTTGATAACGATGAATCAAGTGCTGTGACAGCTGATCTGACAATCATTCTGTCCTTCCGATCTGCTATGGCCCTAGACCCTGAAATCTGCCATTGTCCACCCATTCTTGCGAGTATCTACTAATCGCCGCATCGCTCCGTCCCATATGACGAACGATTCTACGATTTGCGCAACCTGCCTGTTTCAATCCAATGATACGACCTCTTTCACACTCTGACAGTTGCTCGTAATGAGCTATAATCCTGTGGTGAGGCATTTTTCTGTCGCTTTCAAAAGTATCCTAAATCGCAATGCAACAGAAAATTTGACCATCAGATTGAGAATCGCTTCTTATATACACCTACTGCGTGCGCAGTTCAGACACGCTGTAGCCTCCACTATCCATTCATTGGACTCCAAACTTTAATCGTTTGCACGTTTGGTCCAAATGTCTTTGCATACGAAATTTCATTAAAATCAGGCATTTCCTTCTTGGTGCATTGTTTTTTATATATAGAGAGAGTGTGTGTGTAGATAGGAAATAATTTTTTGTAAATGTCAATTTTTACATCAAAAAATTGAGTTTTTAGGCCAGATTATCGAAGATGGAAAACTTTTTCCATCTCATTCTAAAATTAAATTTGTAATCAACAACCCAGAACCTAAAAGTACTCAAAATGTTCAACGTTTCTTACAGACCATAGTGGCTATTTTCGTAAATTTATCCCAAATTATTATATTGTTTAAAAACCTCTAAGTGATCTACTTTGTAAAGATACCTCTTTTCATTTTAATGTTAAACAAAAGGTTACCATTGATGAGTTAAAACGTCTATTTTGTCAGAAATATGTCTTAGGCATGGACAACTTTGTGAAATTGAAATACACACTGATTCATCAATTGACGGCCTTGCTACTGTTTTATTACAATGATCTACAGATGACAATTTTTTACATCCAATAAATTACATTTCCAAAAAAACATCTGAAACCGAAAGAAAATATAGTCTTATCAGAACTAATAGTTACTAATCAGAAGTTTTAGCAATCGTAGAAGCTCTTGTAAAGTTTAAAGTGTACATTTTAGGAATGTCTTACATAATTGTGACTTATTGAGCAGTATTTACCAAAACAATGAGCAAGAAGATCTAAATACGCGAATTAAGCGTTGAGCTCTTGCATTACAAGACTCTGATTGCATGATCTTACATCTTTCCGGCTCACAAATGGCCTATATTGACACGAATCAGTTTGCTAATTCTATAGTGATTAAATTAAATAGAATCAAGAACGCGATCCACATATTCTTGTTACAAAATCTCTCCTTCAAAATGAACCTTAAGATAATTATTGTGTTAAACACAATATTCTATACAAATTTATTGATGATTTAGAAAACCCTCGTTATCCCCAATGAAATGCAATACCACATTATCCAAAATGCCCAGGATAAAGGACATTTTTCGGTTAAAAGAACACTTGAACTTTTATTCCTCAAATGCAATCCAAAATTGAAAAATATATTTCTAACTGTGTAACGTACCTTTTCATTAAAAAAAATCCGAAAAACAAGAATGTTTTCTCCATCCCATTTTTAAAGATGACATATCTCTCAATACTTACCATATTTATCACCTTAGTCCCTTAATGACATCTAACAAAAATTGCAAACATATTTAAGCTGTCATTAACTATTTCACTAAGTTCGTTTGATTATGCCCGGCTAAATGAAAATCTACTTCTGAAGTAATAAAAAAAATTGGACCTACGAAAAGCTCTATTTGTAAATCCACGTTTTCTTATCACCGACAGTGGAACAGCATTCCCTTCAGACGTATATCACACATATTGGGCGGAGGAAAATATTTCTCCACATCATATCACTACTAGTTTGCCACGTGCAAATGGTCAAATCGAATGCCTTAATCAAACCCTTCTTTCTGTTCTTTCTGAGATGTCAGAAGACGATCCAACGCAGTGGTTCAAATATGTTCCTAAAGTGCAAGAGATTTTAAGCTAAGCACATCAACGAAGCATCGATACAACATCTTTCGAATAACCCCTTGGTGCAAAAATAAAAATAAAACTTATTTGCACATTCAACAGTTAATTAAAGAACAACTACAGCTTGAATTTAACGACAATAGAAACAACTTACGCAAAGCAGTGAAAGAGCAAATTAAAACATTTCGAAATGAAAATAAAAAGATTTACAATCTTCAACGATGACCTCATCGTGCATGTAATATCAATGAATTGACTGCTATAAAAAGAACGCAACACGGAGCTGGACAAAAGTTGTGGAACAAATTTCTTGGACCATATAAAATAACGCAAGTAAAGCTTAACGATACTTACAACGTAGAAAAATGTGGCAGTTTTGATGGTCCCACCAAAACGAGTACTTGCATCGAATACCAGAAACCATGGCCACATGGATGAATGTTATATGCATACATCTCCACATCGTACAGTAACTTTGATTTTTACTATTGACTTTCTCACCATACACCAGATTTTTTTGGAATTGTTTGTCTTCTTTCCATCTGCATACTTTTTTTTTTTTTCATTATTTGTTATAACTTTTGTATGCTTATTTGTTTCAATATTACTAATTTTTTTTGTAAGTTACTAATTATTTTTTTAATTTTTTCATTACTTTTTATATAACATGCTAATACATTTTTCACATGTGAGGACCCATGACCAATAATGATGGCCGATGTAGGACTGGATTTGTATTCCCGCATCCCCCTTTCATTACATGATTCTATCCAGAGTTACGTAACTGGAGACAGACAGTGCCACCTGTTTTGCTGAATCGAGCCAGAGCGTGGTATGAGACGAGACGAGACGAGACAATAGATGTGTAGTTTTGTATTTAAAATATCAACGTAATTAACTTAGCCCTACCCCTTATAAATATTTACCCCTTAATAAATATGTGTTTAACATTATGTGGCTGTCATCTCTCCCAATAATATTTTTACAGTAATAATTTAATTTTCAATAAAGAGGCAATATGTATTGAAGCTGATATTCAAGTAAGAGAAATTCATTTATACTTATATTATTGTAAGGTAAAAATATCTCCTGACTGGTACTTTCTTTCTTATAAAAGTGAAGAACATATTACAGAAGTTATTAATATAAATCATTATTGTGGGAATTGTCCCGCTGAGATACAACAGCGCCACTTTCAACGCAGATTAGAAGGTTAGATCTCAAGGTGTATAAGCACGCAGTAATGCGAGTTCATCTTTTTCTTTAATTTTTCCCTCTCTCATCATTTAATAAGTTAATTTTCCTCTTAAAATGAGCTTGATTCTTCGCAACAAACCGATGCCCACCTCCACTTGGGGACTTGGAAAACGAACCAGTATTTAAAGTTGAATTAAAATTTTAAATGCGAACTTAAACTCACTAAGTTAACAATAATTAAATGGATTGGCTGCCACCAAAAAAGCATGGAAGCTCGCTTTCTTCACTAAATAGTTTTTTTAGTTTAGTTTTTATTAACGTTGCCAACACGAGGGCTATTGGCGATGGACCTCGTAATTTTGAACACCAATCGAGTGACGAGGACGACACAACACATGAGCTGGCACCCACTCTCCTAACTTCCACACCACGCCAATGGGGGGAAGGACTCTGGGCCCCAACAGATTTAACGTGCATCAGCCCCGGCTACACGGCGGGTCTTTGGCGGCCAAGGATCGAACCCGCGACTGAACGAAAACCGCCGGCCACGAATCCGAAACCTTGATCACTAGGCTACCGCGGCCACTGGATGCAAGAGGGAACGAAGGATCGACGGGGCCGATCGCCCCCACCTCATTGCACCACTGCCCGTGATGGCAGGCAGATTGTGCGCATGGCAGTCATG
>BMAW01092629.1:0-53729 GCA_019974015.1 Nephila pilipes | reverse complement strand
ATATATATATATATATATACACACATACATATGCATATATATACATACATATATATATATTATAATGATTTCACTTTAATTTTCTCATTTTTTCCTACACTTTAACACTTCTAGAAGGAAGTTCTATTTACTGATACATATCAATTTGAAGTCCTAATTGAAGTGGTCATGCACTATAAATTTATATGAATCATCATTAGCCCATGGTTTGAAACTCATGGGGATAATCCCTACTAAACATTTTGTCTGCACATAAAATATTTAAAGATCTCTCAATATAATTCCAAGTGATCTGAATAAATCCTTGCATTTAAATTCCAAGCAGGTAAGTTTCTGTCTCTTCTGCTTTCGCCATGAATATGAAAAGATGCATATGGAGCCTCCAAATTTCACAATCCATTTATTATTGCTCTTCTGATTTAGTTAAGGAAGTGAGTTGTACATCTATACTGCTATTTCGATGAAACACTCTCTCTCTCTCATTCAACATTAAAAAAGTAGACTTTACTCAGATAATTCTTGTTCCATTACCTTGAATGTTTCCAAAATATATTATGGTCCTTTTCCTCATCCATTACACACACACACACACACATAATATATATATATATATATATATATATATATATATATATATATATCATCCTTGTTACTGTCTATTTTACACATTCTTCACATTTTAATTACATAAAAGTTGCACTTCTTTTAAAAAGAGTAAAAAGTTAATTCAGAGCCAGGAACAATGCAATAAAAAAATTTCAATAAACTTATTTAGAGGATTATATACATATTTTTAAAACATTCACATGAAAAAAAAAAAAAAGTAGAAAAATATATGAAAAAAGCTTTATACAGAGAAATGGAAATAAAAATTAAAAAAGATAATTATTTTTTTAAAATTTTACAATGTGAATAAAAAATGATCGATAGTTCAAATCACAGAAAACTTGAGGTACAGTTGAAAGACATTATCTTTGAATAATGATTTTATAATACTTTATCATATAAGCTTATGATCTGCTTTTATATAGTTCTTATTTTATTAAGGTTAAATAACATATTACAATACAAATACCTTTTTATAATGCATAACTTGACTATTCATTTCAATATAAAACCTTTGCACTCACAATTCAATTTATAATAGCATCATATTATATATATATATATATACACACACACATACAATAATAGAGAACCATACATACAATAAAGAAAACAGTAAAATGCTACAACTTTTCAAATATTCCAAAATCCAAATTTAGAGTTCATAACTCCTTATTTTAATTTCATCTATATCAACTCAGAGTTAGATTAAAATATGATTTCATTACTTCTAGAAATGACTTAATAAGAAATATATACAACTATTTTTCTTAAATTTAAAATAGAGAATGAAACAGCTATTATCGCTTCTTAAACAATTTAATACACAGTGTCGCAAAATTGTGATATATTTTTCTATTACATGCCATACTACATGGTGGGTCTTTAGTGCATCTGGGCACCAATACATGACTGAAAGAAAACAATGCTGCCCTGAGTATGGGACCATAACCACTAGGTTACCATGGCCACAAGAAAGAGAAGACACAGAGTATAATTGTATTAAGTTAAATAAAAAAAAATTAAAAAATTGCTACAGCTGGGTGCAGGTTAGCTATGAGAGAAAAGAAATATCACTTGTACACTTTTCAATCATTAATCTTCTTCCAAGAGGTAAAAAAATTATAAAGTAAAGATAATCTTAATCCATTATATTTAATAATGGTGATTGATATGTCCAAGAAGCTATATGTAGAAAGAAAGTCATATCAAAAATTTTAAAAAAATTCAAGAATAAAAAATAATAAAAACTTGTATTATTTCCCAAAAGAACACATTTTATAAACAAACAGAAAAGATATACTATACAATAAATATTAAAATAAGGGAATACAATTAAAACTTATTCAAAAAAAATTTTATTTAAATAACATACATACTTTAAGAAAACATCTTCCATTGTAGTTATAGTTACTCCAAAAGAAGAAACACCCAGTTTTTGCTTTTGATTCTCCAATTCCTCAAACATATCTGCAAATACACAACCAGAATTTGATGACAGTTTGAAAGAAATTTCCTTTTCAAATTCCCTTCCAACTTTGACTTCAGGAATATATTTTTTGAGAAGTGAAAATATATTTTCAAATTCAAAGTTAGAGTCCTTCACAACATGTAGATGATATCCAGCACCTACAAAAAACAAAAAGTTAGAAAGAAAATTTCTTTTAAGGGAAAATCAATTTTCTGAAAAAAAATATTACATTTTATCAGTGTTCAATAACTTGGCATGTTTTGACAGATACATTACAGATTTTGCTATCACTTTTTCAATTCTTTAGCTTTATTTATTTATTTACATCCGAAATATTTAAGTTTTTCAATTCATATATGTATATATTTGTATTATGAATATGGGAATAAAATGCAGTTTTCTTGTCATGAATCTCTGAAGGATAATACATTTATAAATATAAAAAGGTACCATCAGAATGCCGTAAAATTAGTATAGATTGAAGTTGATCATCTTCCTAGCCTGACCAATTTTTAGAGTTCTGAGAAACAAACGCATTTTACTGAGTGAAAAACCGATCTCTAAATCGGCATCTTGAACATCATATTAATCCAAAACTAATTTAACTTCTGTAATTTAATGAATTGAGTCCAATCTAGAACAAGTTCAAGTTTCAGATATAACTCTTTAAAATATTTTATCATACATTTTTATTGCCACATTTTATATAAGTCCTAACTTCTTAAAATGAAGTTTTTCCCAATATGAAGGATTTATCTAAATTACAGGTATATCATACAGTATTTCAATATCTGTACAGTTAAAAAAAATAGAATAGTGAATAAGATCTTAAAAAATTTTAAAAATGAAACCAAAAAATGTCCACCGAATAATACAATTCAAATGGTTTTGGGTATATTTCCAACTATATTAACACACTCAACACTGGCACATACAACTGGTGGCTCATACAGATATATCCCAATGAACAATTTAGTTCATTTAATATCTAAAAAACATTACCATATAGATGAAATTTAAAATAATAGAAACTTAACATATAGTAATTGATAAAATTGAATTTATTTCATTTCAATTTAATATAAACATAATTTATATAATAAACTTGATAATATAAACACAAAAATTCAAGTTAAAAGTTAGTTATAATATGTTCACTTCATTAACAAATTTTTTGGACAGATATACAACAATACATACTGAACCATATTAGGCTAATAACAGTAAAAATAAAAAAAATGATTGGCAGTGATGGTTATCAATGTGGTATAATTTCCTTTTCCCCTTTAGTTTGGCACAACCCCTGTCTCCAATATTGTCTAGCAATCATGGTCACTAACTTGGGTTTGCTTTGTTTCCATCGAGTCATGGGTTTGAGCCCTATTAGCAATAAAGAACTCCTATGTTTAAGAATTGATGAACATTATACCTGTTGAGGTCCCAAATTCTATTGGCATGGTATAAAAGTTTGGAGAGGAAGGTTCCAGCTCAAGTGTCATCCTAATCACTTGACCAAGATTCAAAATTATTCTAGGTTCATTATCAATAGCCCTTATGTTGCTTCTAAGTGAGATGTTAACAAAAAAATAATAATTAGCAACATCTGACAAAGCAAAGTGCTTTTAGAGTAGTAGTCTATGGAAGAGATACATGAAATGCAGTGGCGGTATGAATGTGTTAAGTAATACAGTACAGCTTTCTCTATGTTAGGTAAAAAAAAGCATTGAGATCAATTCATCACTTTAAAACTGTGTTCAATTTACAATGATTCAACTGGATATAATATTTTAAATTCATTTTTTATTCATTCTAGGTATTCTAAAAAATCCAACATATTTGAAAAGTAACTGTATTGACTTTGCATAGGTCATTATCAAAGCAATCATAATCAAACACAAATTTTTCATTAATTTCTGGTACAATGAAATTTAGATAAAATTTGTCAAAAAAATTCTTAACTAATATATTCAAACTTCCAAAGTGATATTTATGTGGTTCATCTTTCAATTTACATTTGGATTCCATGGTTAAATTTATAAAACAGAAGAACGTTTTTATCCAATTAGTGTATTTCTAAGAGCAAATACCAAATCATTACCTTTATCTAACAAATCTCATTAAATCAAGATTTAATTACAAAATAAGTTTTCTTCCCTTAGATATTATGTTCTGAATTATATAAACTCGAATTCTTAACTGTTTTCTATTGTCAAAATCAATATAAGATTTCAATTAAAGTTGAAACTATAAAATACATATAAAATTGAATGTAAAATGCATATATTATAGAAAACAAAGAGCATTGAAAGAAAAAGAAACATTAAGAAGAATTGTATATCCCATTTTTTTGCAGAGTTATCTGTAGTTAAGTGATTTTTTTTTTCAACATAAAATAAATTTTGATCAAATTGTTACAAGAAATTAAGTTTATTTGCAATTCCATAATTTTTTAAAATATAAACTACAAAATTCGTAAAAATTTGCATTTAAATAAAATCCCAAATATTGTATTTAATATTATTTCATATTTGCTTTCGAATTCTTGATTTTAAAAAGTTTGATGCGATGGTTTTAAAAGTGATGGTAAAGATTAATGTCGTAAAAGGCAGATAAGACTATGCTGCACCAAACAAAGTGCAACTGTGATCTAGACTTTTGAAAATATAGAAAAAAGGAGGAAATGGTTGACATGGAGGACTAAAAATAGAGAATGATTGCAAGAGTATCCTGGTGTCATATAACCCATGTTTATCAAATACAGTAAACCCTATAGAAAACAGAAAGATCACTTGGAAATTTTTCAAAATGACATTTTTGACTATCACTCCAAACTTTATTACATAATTAGCCATAATATGAACAGTATTGTAACCTCTGCTAGCCGCATATAATCTTT
This sequence comes from Nephila pilipes, assembly GCA_019974015.1. NCBI lineage: Eukaryota > Metazoa > Arthropoda > Arachnida > Araneae > Nephilidae > Nephila > Nephila pilipes. Next base: position 48,756 of record BMAW01092629.1, on the reverse strand, counting down.
GTTTCTACAACTTTATGTAGACTGCAAATGGCAACAGCAGAAGAAAAAAAAAGAGATTCAGTTTGTTGTTCTAATGTTTGAAATTGAACGCCATGAATAAATAAATATTTTGTTTTTAAAATTTAAAATGAAAATTCTTTTTGCACAGAAAATAATATATTAAGATGTAGCAAACCACTACATTATTAATTGGTGACCCTGTGAATTGTTAAAGTTTAATATTATGGCGACAACCTTTAAATTAGAATGCCCAACGGAAGCTGCTGATTCTTCGGAAACTATGAAGGTAAGCATAAAAATTCCACCATTTTGGACAGATAAACCTGAAATTTGGTTTTATCAAATAGAAGCGCAATTCAAAATAAATGGTATAGCTAATGAAGATACAAAGTTTAACTACATTGTCGCACAAATGGAACCTAAGTATATCGATACTATTTGGGGCATAATTACTGATAAATCTGAAAATAAGTATTCTTTGGCCAAGGAGCGTTTATTAAATGCATTTAAAGAAAGTGAAAACAAACGCATCAAACGCCTTTTCACTGGCATTGAAATTGGCGATATGAAGCCAAGTCATCTGTTGCAAAAAATGAAATCTTTGGCAACTACTAATATTTCAGAGATGGTATTGAAAACATTATGGATGGAAAAATTGCCGCATCATATTAAGCATATATTAGTGGTTAGTGATGAAGGTATTGATAAATTGGCGATTATGGCTGATAAGATTTATGACATGCATTCACAAACTGAATTGCATGAAACCCATTCAAACCAAGTCGCCAATTCGAGCACATCACCAAATAACATTTCACTATTATTGGAAAAGATATCTTCCTTGGAACAGAGGATTGAAGAATTGCATTTCCATCGCCAATCAAATGAGAGAAGTCGCAATGTAGAAAAATATAACAGATCATCATTTAGAAGTAGAAGTAAAAGTCGGAAGCGTTACGAGCCGAAAGGTAATCTTTGCTATTATCATTTTACTTTTGAATCTAGATGCTTTCCGGAAAAATGTAGGCCGCCATGTAATTGGAAGAACCAGGGAAAAAAACAGGAAAACTGCTGATGAATTAAATAAATGCCGCAAAATTAATTATAGACTTTTTGTATTTGACAAAAAAACTGGGATTAAATTTTTGGTTGATAGCGGTGCCGATGTGAGTCTTATTCCAGCTTCGTGTGGTGACAAAGTAATTGGCGATTTTAAGCTTTAGGCCGCCAATGGTACTGAAATTCCCTGTTTTGGACACAAAATTTTAACTCTGGATTTAGGACTTCGCCGAGATTTTCAGTGGCCATTCATCATAGCCAAAGTCAATAAAGGAATTTTGGGTGTCAATTTTCTAAACCGATTTAACTTATTGATTGATATCAAAAACAAAAAATTAATTGATGGTGTAACTAAACTAAGCATCATTGGTGAAATTACATCGTCAGCTGATGAATTGAATGTAAGCACCTTAAACAAAAATAATAAATCTTCTGATATTTTGGTCCAGTATCCAGAAATAACAGAACCTGATTCGCTTATTTCTAAAACAAAACACAATGTTGAACATTATATAAACACTGATGGTAAACCCATTTATTCCAAACCAAGACAGTTAGATCCAAAAAAATTAGAAATAGCTAAGCAAAAATTCAACTTTATGCTCGAAAACGATATTATACTGCCATCAAAATCACCATGGGCAAGCCCACTTCATTTAGTCACGAAAAAGAACGGTACTCTGAGACCGTGCGGTGATTATCGCCGCTTGAATATTACAGTACCAGATCGCTATCCTTTACCCAGAATTGAAGACTTCCATCATATTTAAAAGGCAAAAAAATATTTTCTAAACTTTATTTACTAAAAGCTTATTATCAAATTCCCATAGCAGAAGAAGATAAACAAAAAACAGCGATTATAACACTATTTGGACTTTTTGAATTTAATGTAATGAGTTTTGGCTTACGAAATGCTCCTTCTACTTTTCAAAGATTTATTAATACAGTTTTCATTGGACTAGATTTTATTTTTCCGTATTTGGATGACATCTTAATTGCATCAGAATCTGAGGAACAGCATAAGAAACATCTTACGGAAGTATTTAGTAGACTTCAGAAATATGGTGTACGTATCAACTTATCAAAATCAGTAATGGGAGTAAACAAATTAGAATTTTTGGGATATTTGATAACACCAAACGGTTCAAAACCTCTTCCAGAGAAAGTGCAAGCTATAACAAATTATAAACTTCCTGAAACTGTTCACGATCTTCGTATATTTTTAGGAATGATTAACTTCTATAGAAGGTACTTAAAAGATGAAGCTAATACTCAAGTTCCGTTAAATGAATATCTAAAAGATTCAAAGGAAAAAGATCGAAGGAAAATTCTATGGACAGAAGAAGCAAAGAAGTCCTTTGAAAAATGCAAAGAAGATTTAGTCAATGCTGTTTTGTTAACCTTTCCCAAACCAGATCTACCATTAGCTTTATTTACAGATGCCTCTAATTTTGCAATTGGATCTGTTCTACAGCAATATGAAGACGAAGATTGGAAGCCAATTTCCAAAAAGTTAAATGATACTCAAAAGGCTTACAGTACATATGATCGAGAACTTTTAAGTATATATCTCTCAATCAAACAATTTAAACATAAGCTAGAAGGCCAAGAATTTACAATACTTACAGATCACAAGCTGATTACATATGCTTTTAAACAGAAAAATGATAAAGCATCACCAAGGCAATTAAGACATCTCCAGTACATTTCTCAATTTTCAACAAACATTAAATACATAACTGGAAAAGATAATATTATTGCAGACTCGATGTCTAGAATTGAATCAGTTTCGGACATTGATTATGATAAAATAGCAGACGAACAAATCAGTAATGAAGAACTAAAAGAATTATTAAATGATAGCAAAAATTTAAATTTTAAACAATATCCCTTACCCTCTGGAAAAATTATTTGGTGTGATATTTCAACTTCCAATATTCGACCTTTCATACCACAACCGTTTCGAATGAATGTTTTCCATAAAATACATGACCTAAACCATCCTGGTATCAAATCATCAGTGAAGCAAATAGCATCAAGATTCATTTGGAAGAATATTAAAAGAGATGTTAAAGAATGGGCTAAAACTTGCATTAATTGCCAGAAAAATAAAATTATTCGGCATACACAGTCAAAATTCAATTCATTTGAAGAACCCGATGAAAGATTTAGTATTATACATATCGATATAATTGGACCATACCCACCATCAAATGGCAATAAATATTGTTTAACATGCATCGATTGTTTTACCTGTTGGATGGAAGTTATACCTATCGAAAATATCACCTCAGAAACAATCACAAAGGCATTTTATGCAAATTGGATTTGTCGTTTTGGCGTTCCATACACCGTAATTACTGACAGAGGAAATCAGTTCAGATCAGAGCTTTTCAGAAGTTTAGGTATTATTTGCGGAATTAAAATGCAAACAAATACATCGTACCATCCCCAAAGCAATGGCAAAATTGAGAGACAGCATAGAACACTAAAAGCAGCAATAGAGCTCACAATTCAATCAAATGTAGTGAGAATTTACCAACTACACTCCTTGGCATACGAGCATCTCTACGTGAAGATACCAATTGCTCCATTGCAGTAATGGTCTATGGTAAATCACTAAAGCTCCCTGGTGAATTCTTTCAAGAACGGAAAACAAAATTAGAACCAGATACTTTCACTAGCAAACTACGAAAACAAATGGAAAAATTAAAACCAGTTAAAAACAGGTATAAAAGAAAACAAAATATATTTTTCCATAAGGATTTGAAGTTGTGTTCACATGTATTTGTTAGAGTGGACCGTGTCAAGAAAGCATTAGAATCTCCATATGAAGGACCTATGAAGGACCTTTTCCTGTGACAAATATTATACCTTAAAAATTAAGGGAAAAGACATCAATGTTTCCGTGGATCGATTAAAGCAAGCTTATTTGTTAGACTCGGGAGAAGATGATTTCCGAAACTTAACAAGTAAAGAAAAAGAAAACACTCAACTAAACGGAGACGACAATGTTAAGATGGAGTATACAAAATTTAAAACATCACGTAGTGGACGAAGAATTTCTTTTCCAGCACGTTATTGAGATTATGTGAATATTTAATGTTATATAACAATTTTCGATACAGAGTTTGTAAATATTTTGTAAATAGCTTTTATGTATTTACTGCAATGTATATATTCATTTGATATTAATCACTATTTTCTTCTTGTATCGCAACTATATGTTGCTTGGAAGGGAAGTAGTGTAACCTCTGCTAGCCGCATATAATCTTTGTTTAACTTTATGTAGACTGCGAATGGCAACAACAGAAGAAAAAAAAAAGAGATTCAGTTTGTTGTTCTAATGTTTGAAATTGAACGCCATGAATAAATAAATATTTTGTTTTAAAATTTAAAATTCTTTTTGCACAGAAAATAATATCTTAAGATGTAGCAAACCGCTACAGTATAAATCAATAAGACCACAAGAAAGTATATGAAAATATGAGTAATACAGCTTTTGCCTTTTAACTTTTCTGTGCATAATAAAATATATCAATTTGTATGCTTTTCTCTTTTTGAATGCACATTAAGAATTCTCACCAAATTTTTGTTTCAGAAACATGGGAGATCCAGAACACCGAATTTCTCCTTCTGCCATAATAGCTATGCGATCTCCCAAAACGTCGGCTTCCTCCATGTAATGAGTAATCAAAATGATTGTGTGACTGTGCCTTATTTCAAGAAGTGCATCCCACACACTTCTCCTGGCCTCAACATCCATGCCAGAAGTTGGTTCATCTAAGAACAGTACCTGCACAAATCATTTTACCATTAACAAAATACTCACAGATTTCTAAAACAAAAAATTAAAACAGCTTCAAAAAAATTAATTTCAAATGAATCTTTGAAACAAGGATATTATTGTAGAACACAAATCTACGCACAAATTTTGAAAACGAAACCGTGCGGGAGAAAAATAATTTAAAACAATGGTATGTACATTGATAGCCTTAATTATTAAAATGCAATACATTTTTCAGAAAAATTACAATTACTGAACATAAATTAATAAAGCATACTTTAGAGCCCCCAATGATTGCAATTCCAAGACTTAGTTTTCTTTTCATTCCACCAGATAAATCCTCACTCAACTCTGCTCTTTGTTCAGCTAATTTCACAATATTTAGAACACGAGTCACTTCTTCATTTATATTTCTCCAAACAACTCCTTTCATCTAAATTTGAAAAAATGAATAAAGCCAGTTTAGTGAATGATAAACATTTTAGAAGTAATGTTTTTTGTTTCTATTTGAATCTGAAATGTCATTTATTCATTCTACTTGTATTTGAAATATCAGGCATCTTCATTCTTTTTTTTTTCAACATTGTTCATTAAAAACAGTAAGAGTGCTTAGTTTTTAATTTTGACAAAAATACATATTCTTTCCACTCATTTTCCTTTTCAAATGTAAATGTAAGTTGTAAACCTGAATGAAAAGATCAAGGAATTTACCATATTGCTTTTAATCACCTTAATTCACATCCTGTTCTCTTCAAATATCCATTTTCACTACCACCAATTTATCTGCATACTATGTTGTTTAAATATTTACTTATTATACTTTGTTTTGATAAAGGTGTATTGGATGATTTATGCATTCAATATATTTCTGATTGAATAAAGTCCATGAAAAAAAAGATACAATTAGTTAATTTTTACGTCCACATTGCGAGCCTGTAAGTTTTGTGTTAATGCTCTTCTTATTGTCAGATAAAATATTCAAAATCAGAAGAAAAGAAATTTCAAATTTATTTTTGTTGTCATCTTTTGACCCCTCTCCTTCTTCACCCTTTTTTCACTGTTTCCCAACAATTGTAATAATTTGTTCTTTATTTATTTTTATTTTTTTCTTCTTAAAAGATGTTTATTTTATTCAGTATTTTCAATTGCAATTTAATTTTTTGAAAAATAACAGAGATTAAAAAAATATAACTAATTAAAAATAACACATCCACATGAGTTTTTGTTCTAAGCCAAATCTATATTAATAAAAGGAAGAGTATGTAGGTATGTGTATGTGTGATAGGCACAAAGATGAAATGGTGCTGGTGTGCATAGTGAAATTTTTTTATCAAAATTCTCTATTGATTTTTGAAAATTCAATGTTGGAAGTGGGAAATAAGCAAGATGTTTTCTCCTTTGTGAATAAGTCTGGTACATTTATATTACATGACATCATGGTTTGTTTTGTTTCTTACATTTTATACTTAATATGGAATTATTTTTTTGATTGTTAAGAATTAGTCATTATTTGTTCTTTGTAGCAAAACTATGTTTTTTTCGTATGAATTGTAGCAAAAATATATTCCCTCAAAAATAAGATTTAGTTTGGCAACATGGTTTGTGCATTCCCTTTACCTTTCATCAAATGTTGCTGTTAATTCAACTTCGAACTAGAGCTGATAAGATTACAGCAAGAACAATCATATGGATTCATGGAAAGTTTTAGAAATAATATCAAGGAACAAGCTGTGCTCATAGTTAGCAGTGCAAAATATGTATACATCTTTGCTCTGAATGGAAAGTATCATTTTCATCAATGAATTCAATTGCAAAGATAAGAATTTACCAATTGCCTTACTATAAGAGATATTATTTAATGAAATAGTTAACCACATAATTTTTAAGACATGTTCATTATAGTAATGGATACTTCAAAAACCCAACATCTATCTATTACCAGTGTTACATAAATTGACTGTTTTGTTATATAACAAATTACAGCAATTCTATTTTTACAGTAGAAGCACTAACTATTTGTAATGTATGAGATGATCTAACATAACAAAAAAAAATTCTAATTATGTGCAACAGTTACTCTATTTAACCTGTGCTTCAAAACTACTTTATTAAGTCAGCAAAAATTTTTCATACACTTTCAGTACAACAATCAATTGATTTTACTCAGGACATATATCAAAACATAATGAAAAAAAAAAACTATTAACTTTTATTCGAGCAAATATTTTGAAATTTTGGGTAACATCCACACTTCAGAACTCATGCAGAAACTTAATTTACAAGAAATTGTAATGTCTAATACCTGCAACTGAAAACAATCTGGAACATACTTTGTAAGCCTACATAAAATACATATTTCATGGAATCAATCATTTGAATAATCTCAAGGTAGATTTACGATGTAATATCTCTTTTAGATAAAACAGTCATACATGGAAAAACGTTTATTATTATTATTATTGGCAGAAGATGAAATATGGTCAAAGTCACTGGTATTTAACTATAAGGGTAATGTTAAATGGGATAACAGCCTCTGTTCCTCCAGATCCCTCACAAAAAACAAATAAAAAAAAATTCTTATCAGTTTAAGTTATAATAATTTATTACTAAAAGCTAAATTAGTCTTTTATTAAAGGAATAAAGACAATGTAATAATCAAGTATGCCTTTGCTTAAGAGCTATCTTTGTACAACAAAAAGAAATTATAAATTTAATATATTTTTTCATACATAGTATTACATCGAGTTGAATGTGGACTCTCATCAAAATATTTTGCTCTTGCTTGTTGAACTGTGAAGTCTAAAGATTCCACAATGTGAAGAATTGGTACTTTGTACTACTAAGCCACAGGTAAGTATGGATATGTAAATAATGCAATGTTAGTTCTACATTATTTAAAACATGCATATCTAAATAAATATAACTATGAATAACTATTGGAATGGAAAAGCTTTATATAAATCATATTTCAATGACCATTTTTCTGACTTTTATATGAATTAAAATAATAAAAGGCAGTGACCTAGAAAATTAACAAATGTGCTTTTTTAAAAAATCAGTTGCTTTTAACGCTTAAGGGAAGTTTATTAAAATCTGGCACCATAAAAAATTTTATATTTATAAAATTCAGAATACTTAGTGTTTTCAACTCAATTTATTCACTATTAATTGACAATTATCCAAACAAAACAAAAATATTCTCAATCTTTATCCATTTAAATATGTAGCATACATACATGAATACACATAAAAGAGATTTAAATAGTATATATTTGTGTATTTATTATTATGGAAATTAAGAATATTTCAAAAAGATTGGCTAAAGAACAGTTCTTTCATAAAGAATATGACATAGTATGAACAGTTCACCCAAAGGAATATCATTTCCCATCTCTATGCACAAAATATCTTATGCATTGAACATAGTAACATGCTAATACAATCTTACACAAAAATGTTTTCAAAACAAATATAGAAACATTTTTAAATGGTACTTTAATAGTTATATCTTTTTAAATCAAATTAAATATATTTACTTATCACATATATTTTATATAAACATAAAATGAATAACCAAGCAATATGCTTATAATTACATACTGATAAAATAAGAATTCTTATTAAAAGCCTAAGTATGATAGTTAATTTAAAAAATATCATAGAAAACATAAGACAAAACAAATAAAAAAATTCATTAAAATTATTAATTAATGAATAAATTACTAACAGAATTAACAAGAGAACAAATATTAGATTAATGGAGCATACCGCAGCGTAAATTTTTAAATGTTCTTCAACTGTAAGTGTATCATACAGAACATTATGCTGTGGGCATACACCAAGACTTCTACGAGCTCTAACTGTGTCAGTCAAAATATCTAAGCCATTTATAGAAGCACATCCACTTGTTGGAGGATATAGACCTACAGTAAACAAAAAAGTATAAATTCAAAGTGTAACAAACAGCTAAGTAGTAACTTTATATGTTTGATGTTGAAAGTTACTTATTAACATGGATAAATATTTAAGAAAATCTTCAATTGAAGCTACATAAATAAATTACAATTTTCGAATAATCTAAATTAGATGAAGACATCAAGAACTAGCTTCACTTACCGTATTCTTTAATATTTATATTTAACAAAAATTTAATAGGGGAAAAAAAAGAAATTTTCCATGCTAAAGGTCAAGTGCATAAAAAAAAAAATTTCAGTAGTTTACTAAATAAAATTTTTATTTTTACTATGTTTCACACAACTTAGATTTTCTCCACCAGTGATGACATATGTTTTTTTTTAAAAAATTCTTTGGTTTATACATTACTTTAAAATAATATCAAAAATTTTAATTTCTCTAAGTAAGTACAATGAATACAGATTTCAATTATTGATTAACACAAAATTCTATGTATAAAGTGAAATAATACAGTCATTACTGGAAACGTAAAAATTCCTACATATAGAGTTTTAAAAAAATTAAGATAATACCCTAGATCTCAAACTCTTAAGCAAATAAATTATCAAAGAAAGCCTTTAAAAAGTATCCTAAACTCTTATTGCACATAAAAAAAAAATTTAAAAATCTACCTGCAAGAGTACTAATAATTGTCGTTTTGCCAACACCATTTTGACCTAGCAGAGCAGTAATTTTTCCTTGATATATATTTAAGGATACATCATTCACAACTACTTTGGAAGTAAGCCCTGAACCAAATTCCTGAAGAAAAAATTAATTTTTAAGATAATCACAATTTCAAAAAAGTTAAGATTACCATAAAAATAGCTGAAATAAAATACATTATCAAAGTCCACAAATACAAAATTATTCGAGGTAAAAAATTTGTAGTGGAAAAAGTAAACAAATATTCAAGGAATATAGGAAAAAAATTATTTTCAATAATACTTTTCATTTAGTTGTCTATGCATCAAAATTTTAGTAATTATTTATTATATTCAGCCAGAATTAAAATTAAAGTCAAATAAATCAGCATACTTTAATGACACATATTTAAACTTTCTTGATGTTCTTTAAATGTAAATATTTCATAAATTCATATCATTATTCTGAAATTATTAAGCTATTTATGTTTTAGCCTTACACAAGAAAAATGCTTTCATTCCTAAATATACCTGGTAGGGGGGGGGATATCATAAAGTTTTAAATACTAAAAAAACCTGCAATATATGGGTAAAATTTATTATACAAATGAAATTATCTTTAAATATATAACATTACAAATTACAACTATCCATGTTGATTTGTTTGGTTTTCAGGAAGCTGTAGATGAATGTAACTAACAATATAGAGAAGATAGCAAGTTCTATCTTCAATGACAACTTTTGAAAGGTCAAGAAATAGTACAAGAAGTGTATAATTCTGTATGAGGACAACACATAGAGAAGTCTTCATAATAAATAAAAATATGTTTCTATCTATACCATTTTTAGTAATAATTAAAAGTTTATGATATCTTGAGATAATATTTAAAACTTTGCGATATTGTGGATTATTTCAATGTACAGCTTCTTGAAACCAAATAAAACAACATCAACAGCTGTAATTTACAACAATATGAACATAAGAATTAATATGCAGCATTAATTTTACCCAGATACCTGTTATTTCCTATAATAATTAATGTTTATGATATTAATTATTATAGGAAATAACAGGTAACTTTATGTGTTTGATGTCAAGAGAGGAGAGGTAAGGATGGCGACAGGTTATTAAACAGCTGATGAAAAGCTGAATAGATGATAATGTAGGTCTTGGAGTGAGATGGTTGATCTTAGAAAGAGGCTATTGAAGGAATGATAAAGGAATTAATTAAAAGGGTCTGAGTTGGAATGCTAAGTGTTATGGGAGTATTAGATGGAAATAATTATTGCAAGATTGGTAGAGTAGGGCATGGGGTTCCATTATTGTGAGCAAAAATTAGCTGGGCTCTTATTAGAGGGTTAATATGATATGTTAGTCTATTATAGAATCTTCTAGATAGTTGATGTGTTTAATAATAGGAAGGATATTGAAATCCTTGTGTATGACAGAATTTCTGACATACCAAGGTGAGTTAGTAATCATGCAAAGGATTTTATTTTGAAGGACCTGTATTTTTTTAATGTGAGAATGTGCAGCATGGCCCCAAAGAGTAAACATGAAAATTAAAAGTATAAGCCTCATTTATATAGTTACTTAATCTTTCAAATGTATAATACATCACTCCAATTCATATCCTATCATTAGAAATATTACTTGTACTTTGATATTACGTATTTATTTTATTCATTTATATATGCATCAAACTTAAATAATAAAAAATATTCAATATACCAAATATTAAAGTATTATCTCTGTAAATAAAAGACTGAAATAAAAGAATAAAAAAATATTTCTCATATATCATAGAACAAATTCAATAGTTTTACCTTACATAAATTTTGTATAATTATACTAGGAGTTGCCCCACTTGGCTCTTCTTCAAAAAAGTCAATATTTTTCTCACTTTTATTAACCAGTTTCATTTTATTGCCAGATTTAGGATTTACACCAAACCAATAGCTTGGCTGTAAAATAAGAATATTTCAAATTAAATCAATTTTCATCAGAGCTGAAATTTTTTTAAAAAAATAATATTCAATTACCAGAAACAAGAAATAAAATGGTTTGGGAACTCCTGGCTGCCACGGCCAGACAGCATCAAAGTACCAAATGCCAAAAATATATAGAAGGCAAGAAAATAACATTCCTTCAATGACCATTAGTACATTATAATTAAGTACCAGTGAGGATTCAGTTAAATTATACCACTGAAGGCCCTCACCTAAAAAAATAGAAGTTAGTTTCAGAAAATCTGCAACAGTTAAAATAGATGTTTAAATCCATTGCAACAATTTTCTTAAAATTATAGCTAAACTATAATTAACCTTTCAATACAGGGATGTAGGAGCTACTATTTCTTTTAAGCAAGATAAGTCTCTTCTTTCAAGAAAAGTTCTTTTAAGCGACAGACCTCGTAATTTTGAACCTAAGTCAAGTGATGAGGACTAAACTTGAGCTGGCATCCCTCCTCAAACTTTCATGCCACATCATGGAAAAACTTGGAATCTTGACAGATTTTATATGCTGTGTGATGAGTCCCATCACACAGCTGGTTTTCAATGGCATCACACTCGAACCTGTGATTAAATGGAAATATGCCCGCCACAAGTTCAGGACCCCAACCCCTATACCACTGCCTCAATTTGCATTCAATATTTATACCAAAATACCCGGTTTAAAAATTAAATAATTGAGGTTCAAAGCTGCATACAGCAAAATATTGGTCGTGACATTTATGAACATATGTTATATTTTCCGTTGCCTGCTGTAATATGAGAATTGTGGAATGTATCACCTGTAGTATGATATGTACTTTTAAGAAAATGGTAAAAATGTAATTGAATTACTGCAAAGATCAGCATCAGAGTCAAACAATGAATACACTCAGAGCCAACAATTGCCAAAACCAATCACTAAAATAAAAAATGATAGCTGATAATTTTGTCACAAAAAAATTACTTCACACAACATACTAGCTATGGATGAGCTTATTAAATCAAAAACATTATTTCAATACAATATGATTTTAGTACTGAGACAATTAAAATTTTCCAACAATAACATATATTGCTCAAGGGTGGAGAAACAAGTCACTGCACTAGTGAAGTACAGCTGTTAAAAGAAAAATAATGTAAGAAAGAATAATACAGTAAAATGATTATATATACTGCTACTCGAAGAAGTTCAAAAGAAATCATAAACCCAAATTAGGATTTTCTACAACTTAGATCCAACATTTGCAAGTATCAAATATTCCATTCACATGAAAATAAGCTTTTAACTCCATAGAAAATTTAATTTTTGAATAATCACTATTCCATTATAATACCAATAATGTATGTTCTATTACAATGCTATAGTGTAACCATTTCTTATACTCAAAAAAGTAAATACTTAAAAATAATCAGTATTTTATTATACTCACCACTGACTTCATAGAAGGATACAAAAAAGAATAGAGTATTCAAAGCACCAGGAGGTAACAAACATATACCAAATTTATTTCCAACAGACAACAGTAAGTAATTTAAATCACTATTCCACATAAAAAACTTTATCATCAAAAATATCGGGGACACAACATAAATCACCATCAAAGCAGTTACTGCAAATACAGCTGTAAAAGAAAGAGAAATTTTATAAGAAACTGACAACAAAATTCAATCAAAATGTTATTTCTACTTAAAAATTGTTTTTCATAAACCCTAATTGCTCTTTTACATATATGTGTTCAATATTTTACACGCCTCATACTTTAATTTTTATTTTATATTTATTTCTTTTTAAACTTATACTTAACATTTTACAAAATATTTATGCAGCATTATTCTATTTCTAAATTCACCGATTTGAATTTCAGTACTAGGTTGGAAAATTTGACTATTAGCAAACAAAAATATTTTTTATAGAAAATACAAGAATCTAATAAAGTAAGCAGATAAAAAAAATTTATTGCTAATAGTAGTTAGTAGAAATAAAAATGTTATATGCAGCTAAATCAAATCAGAAGGTTCAATGGAATAATTTTTTGAAATATTTAAGCATTGAAATAATCTATATAAAAACTAAAATACAACCAAGTACTTCTAAACTGATTTGACCCTCTAATAAAATTCTCAGCTAGCAAATAATAATAATAATGACAAAAACTATTTTCCACATTTAAATTATAATCCAAGCCAGCAAAATAATTATTTTCTGCCAATTTGTTTTCTTAAATTTCTTCTGAAAATATTAAACATCTAAAAATAAATTTTATTACAATATTTCTCAAAAGTATACAGGTACATAACTAAATATAGCAGAATGCAAGAAGTTAGAAAGAAATTGATAGAGAAAAATATTTTTAAACATTTGCAGAAGATTATAAAAATAGTTTCATTTTCTAACTTTGTCATTTTGGAAAAATCAAAATATTAGATTTTCATCCTATTGATTTCCTCCGTGCACTTATTTGTAAAAAAAATTCTTTGATAAGTATCTACATAATTAAAAAAAAACCATCAAGTTATATAGTTTATAAATAAAAAAATAAGCCTACTTCGGGTGAAGAATATACTGAAGAGCATACAAAACAGGATCAGGCTGGCCATGTAGAGACACAACAAAATATACACCAGAAAAAAATCTGAATTCTTCAAAAAGGCTTCTTCAAGTAACAGAGGAAATTTAAGCACAATTGTGATTATAAGCAAAGTGATCGAACCAATTATGAAATAATTCATAAACGTGCTTGCCCAGTATGTCAAATCTGTCATGCCCATCATTTTAAAAAGTTCCTGTAAAAAGAACAAAATCGAAATTTCTAAACCCCATCAAAGATTATTGTAAATAAAATAGAAAAAAATTAAAATAATTTAGCGGAAGCTATTTTGAAATAATCACATATAATTATTCAAATGATCTAAATAAGATCTCCAGATGAATAAAAAAAACTCTATTAAAAATAACGACTTTTTCTTTTTAAGTTTTTTATCAACAATAGAACAACATTTTTAAAAATTGACTCATCTAAGAAAAAAGTAACAATATTGCCACACACACACACTAAAATAAAAACTTAAAAAACCAAACGATATGAAAATCTTTTGCAATACGATACATACTCCCACCTTGCAAAGTGAAAGGTTACAATAGAACTTTGCAACTAAATTCTAAAATAAATTGAATTTCATATATGCAATACAGATATAAAACATTAAGTTTCTCTTGCAATTTGTAAAAGTCAAAAAATATGTTCATGAGTTCACAAGTCTAATTTGCGAGGAATTCTTACGGTTCTTCCCAATCCAGTTTTTGTATGGTGTATCACCTTAGAATTACCAGTGTCCTCAACAGGAGAGTCTGGAATATCCTTAGTAGGTAAGCCAGGAGTATTCTGAGCAAGTTCTCCGATTTCTCCTGAAGCTTTCAAAACATCAATCTCAGTTTTAGCAGACATTTCCAAGGGATAAAGTCTTTGGAAAGGGCGTATCTTCTCACCGTTAGAGGTTTTAATTCTTGCAACTCTAGGAACACCATCTCTTCCAGGATAAACTTCCAAGATAACACCAAGAGGCCAGTCAATGCGGCGGACATTGTCATGCCCAATCAGCACAACATCTCCCACCTCTAAAACACCACTTTTCCTTATCCCCTTGTGTACTAGAAGAGCAAGATATTCATTTCTAAACCTTTGTCTAAGATCTTCACGTAATTTCTGCAAATATTTGATGCGTTTTATCAACGAAGTTCGATCCACTTTATCTAGATCTGGAGTTTCATTGTTGCTATTTCCGTGAATTAACATTGCTGGGGTCAAAGGTATTAATTCATTTGGATCATCTTGTAGGTAAGTCAATGGCCTGGCATTGATTATTGACTCACTGTCACATAAGATAGTTAAGAGCTCTTCATAATTTAAAATAGACTTCCCCAAAACTCGTCGAAGTAGCTCTTTTAGCATTCTTACAATACGCTCCCACCATCCACCCCACCATGCCGCTGTGGGTGGTATAAATTTCCAAGTGATTTTCTGAGAAGTTGAATATACAGCAATTTTACTCCAATCTAATGCTCTCAAGGCATTATTTGCTCCAACAAAGCTCGTACCATTGTCACTATAAATTACTGAAATTCTGCCTCTTCTGGCAATGAATCGTCTTAAGGCTTGAATGAAAGTATCTGTTGTAAGAGACTGGACTAATTCAAAATGAACTGCTCTGTAGACTGCACAAGTAAATAAAACAACCCATGCCTTTTCTTTCGACTTAAGGTATAGAGGACCGGCATAATCTATACCCGTTACCTCAAATATTTTTGTCTGAGTAACTCGCTCTATAGGCAGTGGTGCGAAAGGTACCTCAACGTGTTTAGCTTTATAACGCTTGCACGTCACACATTCATTAAGAACCTGCTTGACTAACTTTTTAGCTTTAATTATCCAAAAATTTTCTCTAAGCCTGGCAAGTAGTATATAAGAACTTGCATGCATTGCCTTTTTATGTTCTTCTCGAATTAACTTCACTACAACATCATTGGCAGGCAATAAAACTGGGAATTTAAAATCCTCCTTCTCATCACTGTCCACTAATTTGGTTCTTATTCTGAGAAGTCTTTCTTCATCTTTAAAGGCTTGCATTTTAGCAAGAAATTTCTCATCTTGAAAAGACCTTAACTGCATGGACTTAAAAACCAAATTTTCTGCTTTCTTAAACTCTTCATAGACTAAATTACATCTTAACTTGTTTACATTTGAAATGTTATGAATAAACCGAAGAATCCATGCCACTACTCTGACGTTCCTACTGTAGGTGGAAAAATAATCGCTCATAATATCTGCTGTTTGAATATTTACCATACAGGATACTACAGTTCTTTTTCTCTCTTTGTTCACTTCTTCATCATTGACATCTACTACTGCATCGTTACTTGGCCATTCATTTGGCGAAAGATACAACCAGCTGGGACCTTCCCACCATTTTGAACTGTATAGTTGCTTCGCTGAACACCCTCTGCTAGGACGATCTGCAGGATTCAAAGATCCGGGTACATGTCTCCAGGATTTGACTGAGGTCAGCTGTCGAATTTCTTGAATACGGTTATGAACAAATATACTCCAAGATATACTCTCTTTATACTCTATAAGAACAAATATACTCTCTTTAGCCAAGCCAGTACTGTGGTTGAGTCAGTCCAGAAATAAACGTTGTCCGAGTGAAATTCTTTCAAGAGAGTAGAGGAAAGGCGAGCCGATATAGTAGCACCAAGAAGCTCTAACCTTGTGATCGTTGTTTCCTTTTTCCCACAAGGGGCAATCCTAACTTTACTTTGTACTAGTTGAATATGTATGGCACTTCCAGTATCCACTCGTAGGAATGCAACAGTAGAATAGGCAAATTTGCTTGCGTCGCTAATTAAATGCAACGAAATGTGTTCAAATCCGTTATCGCAGTGTAACAATCTTTGTATTTTTACTTGCTTCAAATATTGAAGCTCACTCAGCCATTTTAGGAAATCTTTACGTGTTTTGGGATCAACTTCTTCATCCCAATCAATTTTAGATTTCCATAAATTTTGTAACCAGAGTTTTGGTTGCAACAACACTGGATTAGTGATGCCCAATGGGTCAAAGACTTTGTGTGAAGCAGAAAGAATATTTCTTTTTGTGATTTTTTCCTTTATTTCTCCCAAATCGGAAATATTTATTGAAAGAGTATCATATTGTCTGTCCCAAATCATGCCCAAGATGTTTGTAGGATTTAGTATGGGAACAAATGGGTTAGAATGCTCCCACCCTCGTAAATTAAACTTCCTTTCAGCCATGATTTCAGTGGCTACTTTAATGAATTGTTTTAGCTCTGACAGGTTTTCTAGGCTAGTCAAACAATTGTCTACATAGAAACTGTTTATTAATTTCTATATAGTAACAACAGGGTATCTTCCACTTCCTTGATTGGTTTCTTCTAATTTTTTGTTCAAAAGGTATTGGATTGTTGACCCAAGCAAGAAAGGACTACAGGAAACGCCAAATACGATTCTTCGATGACGATAATGTACTAATTCTCCTTCTTTACTGAACCACAAAAATCGTAGAAAATTTCTGTCCTTTTTACAGATGCTTATCTGCAGGAAGGCTTTTCTTATATCAGCTGTTACGCCATATTTATACATTCGAAACCTTGTTATTATAGAAGGGATTAATTCAATCAAATTTAATCCCTTTTCTACACAATCATTCAGACTGACCGTTCCTTTTTGTTTAGACGAAGCATTAAAGACAGGCCTAATCTTTGTAGTGCTGTTTTCCTTTACTACATGTCGATGGGGCAAGTAGTGACAAGGAGACTTGATTTCTTCTTTAGGAACCTCTTCGATTATGCCTTCGTGTTCCCATTCCTTAAAGATCTCCCCGTATTCTTTAAATAAATTTTCCCGTTTGAGATTATGGGCTGTCATTTGCAACCCTTTTCTTGCCAAATCAAAATTATCTGGCAAAGGCAAATGTCCATCAAGCCACGGTAAGCAGACAAGAAATCTTCCATCTTCATCGACCGAGACAGTCCTTAAAAAATATTCCATCGAAGCATTATGACGTTCCTCATTAGTTTTTTGTTCTGAAGGATCAAGAATCCCTAAGGCATCTAATCTCCATAACTGAGAGATATCCATTTCTTTTACAAAAAGGGAGGTTATAAGCATAGTACTATGTGAAGATATATCACTCTCAGGAACTTTACCTGATAGTGTCCAACCCAGTAATGTTTCCATGGCAATTAACCCACAGGATAAAACTTTACGCTGGCCAGTCATGAGCTTCCCGATTACATCAGATCCAAGAAGCACTTGAACAGGTTGTGCTTCCTCACCTACATCCGACAACCTGATCTTCATTTCACGAAGCTCTGTAATCCATGAACCTGGACTAACAGATGCAATGTTATCGCATATAGATATCTGGTCCAATGCTTCCATGTTGCAAGTGATATTATTCTCGGGGTTTCGTAATTTGATTCTATAATAAGTGTGTTCATATTTTTCTGATTCAACACCACCAAACAAGGAGTGCTTGAGGATTTCCTTTTTGATTGGAATGTATCCCATTTGTTCAACTAGATTTTTCAGAACGTATGTCTTTTGTGACCCAGAATCTAGTATTGCTCTAACCGAGACTTCTTTACTTCCACATACCATTTTTAATTTCAAAGTTTAAAGGAAAACCCTGGGGTTGGAAGTGTTGTTAGACATATTGATTTCAAGATTTGAACTTCTACTCTCGTTCTTGTCTGGTTCTTTATTTATAGCCGCCAGATTTTCACACATAAGAGGAACATGTTTCTTTCCACACGCTATACACTTTAAAAATGCTTTGCAAGAACGAGCTGTATGGTTTGGTTTTAAACAAGCATAACAGCATTGTTTGTCTCTTAAAATATTTTGCCTCTCCGACAAACTCATCTTCTGAGCAGAAAAACAGTCCGAGCTCAAGTGTTTCCTGGAACAGAAAACACATTCTTTCTTCACATCTTTTGAAGTTGTAGTCAATAAATTAGCAGCTGTTGGTATTCTTTTATTTTTGGGAAAATCTCTTACCTTTTTCTTAAATGATTGTCGATTTTCATCTGCACACAAGCCAAAACCAGCCATAGCCAAATTTATTCTCTCTTCCCTTTCAGTTTCTGCTTTAAGGAATGTCATCAAATTGGTTAGTCGTTCTTTAGCATCAGTTGAGGCTGCTGAAGAAGTGCTTCTATTCCACGCCTTTAAGAAATCTTCTTGAAAACAAGATTCAACCATGGGATAAAGAATTGAAGTGCACTTGTCAGAAGTCACTCCTAAAGTCTCTAAAGCTCTTAGATATGACTCGAGTTTATCATAGAGAGAAGTCCTCGAAATTTTCTCATGTTTCTGAACCGAGATTATCAATTTTAATAACTCTCTTACATAAACTTCTACTAATAATTCATCTCTACCAAATCGTGCTTTTAAACAATCCACTGCTTTTGAATAATTTGCTGCTGTGCTTTGGAAAGCTTTCTACTACTTCTCTGGCTCTCGAGCTACTTACAGTCGCTTGAACAAGGTACTGAAATTTATTCTCTGGTGCGATTTCGTCATCATTATGAATATGTTGAAATTGGCTCCAAAATTGTAGCCAATCCTTTATATCGCCATTAAACTGTCTAAATTCCAATTTTGGCAGATTAAATTTTTTTCTAGCACCCGATATAATAGTATTTTGAAACTCAGCTACATTTGGCACTGTTGTGTTGATTCTCGCCAACTCCAGTTCGTGTTTTCTTATATTTTCTCTTTCTTCATATTCCCTTTGTTTTTCTTCTTGTTTTCTTATATTTCCTCTTTCTTCATATTCCCTTTGTTTTTGTTTTTCTTCATCTTTTTGTTTTCGTTCACTCACAGCTGTTACTAAGATATTTGTCACGAATTCTGGATCATCCAGATACGTTTTATTCTTTAAAATAATATCTTTAAATTCAGAAATTTTTACCTTTTCAGGTAGTATCTCACCAATTTCTTCCACCACAAACAACAAATCCTCTTTTATAAAGCCTTTAGTATTTCTAAACATGTTTGGATTCACAGTTAAAGATCTGCAATCTTCTGATTCGAATTCGAAATTGTCCTGTCGCGGACGCCAGAAATGTAAATAAAATAGAAAAAAATTAAAATAATTTAGCGGAAGCTATTTTGAAATAATCACATATAATTATTCAAATGATCTAAATAAGATCTCCAGATGAATAAAAAAACTCTATTAAAAATAACGACTTTTTCTTTTTAAGTTTTTTATCAACAATAGAACAACATTTTTAAAAATTGACTCATCTAAGAAAAAAGTAACAATGTTGCCACACACACACACTAAAATAAAAACTTAAACAAAAAACCAAACGATATGAAAATCTTTTGCGATACGATACAATTATATTGAATCATTTATATTGATAATGGGAAAAAAAATAACATGATAATGTTGACATATTACTTTTATATAATTCATTCATATCTAATGCATTAGAAAAGGGGTAGGCAAATAGTGGCCCACTAAAACATTCAGAAAAATCAACCTTGAACAGGGATTTCCTTCTCATGTGTAAAATCATTCAAAGCAAAAATAGGTCTATTTGCAAGAAAATCAGAAAAAAGGCTATCAAAATATTTTCACTTCAAAAAATAGAAAACGATGAAAGTGTTTCTATGAAAAGGGATCAGCAGCAGAATTTGGAGGAGAGGTCACTAGAAGAACTCAGGTTTTTGAAAAAAATTGATTCTAAATTCAATTATCTCTCTTATCTTGATATTGATACAGCACCAGAGGAGCTACAGGTTAAATTTATTGATATGCAACCAGATCAAATTGTACACAGCAATGGGGATCACATCAGAAATGGAGAGGAAACTATCATAATATTTCTGTGCACCATATGCATTGCTGATAAGGGTGGAAACTTTGAATATTACCTGCGACATTTTGAAATAGAGTAACTACTATAGTATTTGTATTATTTTCGTGCAACAAATGCTTCTGATAGTCTCTTTCTTGTGCCCTTTCATTACTTGTACTTCTGCTATCCTTTCCCATGACATTTCTGATCATAGATTGCAATGCTATTATAATTTTTTTTGATTTACCCTACCTCCTCACAAATTTTGAGAGGACTTCCCTTGAACCTCCTCCCCTTAAAGTAAGTAAAATCCAAGAAGGATAAAGGACACTAAGCTAAATGTTGAGACTCTCCCTAGATCAAAGTACAGATATTCTACTGTTATGCTCAAAGAATGTCGAAAGTAAAATGTTAAAAAATTTAAGCTAGCGAACATTCATTTATTATACTTTGTTATTTGAGATGAGACATTGCAAAATAAAAGAATTTAGTGATGTCATCAAGCTTGTACCCTCAGTCAAACTTCAATTTGATTAAATTAAGTACCAAAAGATGAAAACCACCTATCTGACAATTCCACCTATGTGAGTGAATAAGTGTGAATCATTACACATCAAACACCTCCCTTGATATATACAAACACACATGAAATTTAATCAGTTATTGACAGAAAACAAAAGGTTGATACTTTTTTTCCTTTTAATCATTAAGTATAGTAGTACTATACACCTACTTTTGATCCATTGGCTTTTTCTTCAATCATTCTTCTCACAATATTTGTTATGAATATTAAATAGCCATAACCTATAACCAAAGCGAATGTGTTTATCAGAGAGAAACCTGCTGAAGTACCTCTGAGTTCAGGATAAGGGAATTGTTGCATCCAAATCTGAAAATACACAATTTATACAAGCATTATAACAAATACATAATACTGAAAACTAATAAGTAAATAAATAAGATTTATTTGGATAATATTTTCCCAAAGTCCAGTGTAAGTAATCATTCATTGATTTGAAAAATGCTAAATAAGCATTTTTTTCCCACAGAAATTCACTTAAAAGTTTTTTTTTTTTTAAATTCAAAGAAATTTTAAAAATATTATTTCTTGTTAAAAGTAATTTTTCAAAGATGACTGAACAAAATGATATGTTGTCATCGCAAAATTTATTAAACATTACACATATTTTTAATAAAATAAAATTTAGTATTATAAAGTTTTAAATAACATTGATAATCTTTACCCAGCAGAAAAATTGGTAAGATTCAATTGCTTTTAAACAGATTTTGAAGAGATCTCAAAATATCTATAAATGGTCATATTACATATGCACAAAAGTTATAATTTCACAGATTACTTATAAAATATTACTAGAAAATCAGAAACAGAATCAGGAATCTTAAAAACAATTTAAAATTTAAGAATTTATTTAAAATAACTTTGACTTAAGTAATTTGTTAAGCATCAGTCATACAAAGGCATAGAAAAGATTAATAGGGAGGGAAGGAGATTTTGTTTAGTAAAATGGCCCAATTTTGTCCAATGGTGATCAAAACTTGAAGGTGAAAATTTGTTTCATTTAAATAACTGTAATTTCTGGATTAGGAAATTAAAAGTTTTTGCAAAAAAAAAAACTGAAATTTGTTCGCTATTTGATAATTATTAACAAAAAAGGACAGATTGTTCAATATAAACCCTCTCTAGAGTGAATATAAATCATTGTATGTTTGTTTGGTTTAATTAACCTCGCACAAGAACAACATGGGTAATTGACGATGGACCTGGTAATTTTGAACCTCGGTCAAGAGACAAGGATGACAACCAAGCTCTCGCACCCCCTCTCCTAACTTCCATACCACATCAATGACAGATTTAGAGTGCATCAGACCCGGCAACACAGTTGGTCTTTTGTGGCATCAAGACTCGAACCTACAAATTGACGAAAACCGCCAGCCACGAGTCCTCTGCCTTATCCAATAGACTACTGCAACCTCATTGTATATTTATTGTTATATTTTGGATTTTAAACAATATATGTTTGATGTATAGTTGAAATAAGGAGAATAGGACATATTTAATAACATCTACAATTTTCATCACATTTGAGGAAAACTGGTATCATTGTTGATGAAAGAAAAGGACTAATTAACATTAAAGAGAAAATTATCTTCTTTAAGCAAATCTAATAAAATTCTAAAAAATTTCTGCTATGAGAGGCGACTTTATTTTTCAGAATCAAGTAGAAAATATTTAACTATTCAATGTTTCAAATGCTATTCAAATCCTATTATTATTTCAGAAGGCGATTCTAAAATTATGTTGGGTGTCATATATAAGTGCAAATAATACAAAAAAAACCCTCTTATTTTCAGTCACTATCTATCATTAAATAACTTAATAATATTGTTTCTACACATTTATACACACATAATACACATACAACACACATAAAAACAAATACTAAAGATTGTTTGAGAGTGAATACAATTATTTTGTTGTTTTTAAGAAATGCAATAACAGAAACATGAAATAAACTAAACTACACTGAAATGCCACTGAATTACAGTTAGAAAATGCTATGCAAATAACGCAGTACTGCACCTCATTTATGCACATGAGGATGCTGTGGTAACTGCATATATAGTTAGTACTGTGGTTGCTGTTGAAACAGTCATTTGTACTGCTTCTAATTACTTAAATACCTTCGATCACAGACAAATAGTAGGCGCTCTATGCATGGATGATTCAATTATTGAAATCGTCAGAGAGCTAGGATTTTCAAGGTCGACAGTGTCCAGAGTATAACAAGAATATATGGATGGCGAGGGGGTACTAACAATTGGACACAGAGCAAAGAATAACTGACCTTGAACAAGCACAGTTGGAGACAACTCAGCCATTTTGTACATAGTCAGTGAAGTCAAACATTAGCTGAAATTACCACAGAGCTTAATCAGGATGCCAATTATACAATAACTAAATGGACACTTCACCATATGGGCTTCAACAGCCATACTTCTAAGTGAGATGTTATTAAAAAAATAATTAGCGACATCCAACAAAGCAATGTGCTTTTAGAGTAGTAGTCCATGAAAGTCTATGAACGTGTTAAGTAATACAGTACAACTTTCTCTACGTTAGGTAAAAAAAGCATTGAGATCAATTTATCTCTTTGAAACCTTGTTCAATTTACAATGATTCAACAGGATATAATATTTTAAATTCCTTTTTAATTCCTTCTAAGAATTCTAAAAAAATCCAACATATTTGAAAAGTAACTTTATTGACTTTGCATAGGTCATTATCAAAGCAATCATAATCAATCAAACATTACATCAAACTCAAATTTTTCATTAATTTTTGGTACAATGAAATTTAGATAAAATTTGTTAAAAAAATTCTTAACTAATATATTCAAACTTCCAAAGTGATATTTATGTGGTTCATCTTTCAGTTTACATTTGGATTCCATAGTTAAATTTATAAAACCATTTTTATTCAGTTAGTGTATTTCTAAGAGCAAATCAGTACTTCTACTTAACAAATCAGAAATCAAGATTAAATTACAAAATAAGTTTTCTTCTCTTAGATATTATGTTCTGAATTACATAAACTCGAATTCTTAACTGTTTTCTATCATCAAAATCAATATAAGATTTCAATTAAAGTTGAAACTTTACTAAAATACGTATAAAATTTTATGTAAAATGCATGTAATACAGAAAAAAAAGAGCATTAAAAGGAAGAGGAACATTTAGAAGAATTGTACATCACATTTTTTGCAGAGATATCTTCAGTTAAATGATTTTTTTTTTTTCAACATAAACTAAATTATGATCAATTTGTGATAAGAAATTAAGTTTATTTGCAATTCCATAATTTTTTTAAATTTGAATACATATAATTAGCACTGTTATTGTTGTCGAATCAGTCATTTGTACTGCTTCTAATTACTTAAACAACTTCGATCACAGACAAATAGTAGGTTCTCTATGCATGGAACATTCAATTATCAAAATTGTCAGAGAACTAGGATTTTCAAGGTCAACAGTGTCCAAAGTATACTGAGAATACACAGATGTTGGGGGCTGACTAACAATTGGACACACTGCAAAGGAAAATTGGCCTTAAACAAGCATAGTTGCAGATAGTTTAGCCATATTGTACATAGTCAGCAAAGCCAAACATTAGCTCAAATTACCACAGAGCTTAATCAGGGTGCCAATTATACAGTAATTAAATGAACAGAGCAACGTTCACTTCCCCATATGGGATATGGAATGACAAGTCTCAATTCTGACTACTTCACACAGATGAGTGGCTTAGAAAATGGTGTTAGGCTCATGAAGATGAGGAAGGTGATGTGACGATGGCTAGGTAAACATATTCGTATCTTCCCTTTCATATTATCAAAGAATTATTAGTCATATAAAAAAACAAAGCTTCATTCGAACTTCAACGCAACACTGAAGCCTCTCGCCAAAAGTCATACTCTGCCTCACCACTCACCTGGTCTCTCCTTCTAGACAATACGTCATGAATTGCACCTTGCGTAGATTGGCTAACATCGTGCAAAGGCGAATTGACGGTCGTTAGTTGGCCCTTGATGATAGATTATGATACAAAGCAGAGTAAAACAGACACTAATATTTAAAATCATGTTTATTTACATTTAAAAATGAAAGAAAACACAATCAAGCTTGCCAGGCATTACCAGCTGATTAGGATATAATCAAAACAGGAATATTACAGGAATCTGAATCAGCATCGTCAGTGATACAAATCATCTATTATACACAACAAGAATATGCATTCAACACAGTCAAATTGACAATTAAAAATCAGAATCCAATCACAAAAATAAATCACGTATGACACAACAGAAAGTAATATCGAATGCAAATTCCTGATTCCTCATTGCCAAATGTGTGGGGAGATGTCAGATTGGCATCACGTAAACCCAAATGTATTGCCAATTGGGATTCATTCCATTCAACTCGAGATACGATAACATGAATTACCTAACCACGCATTGAATCAATTGGTTGATTGCGGCACAAATATACATCATTACATCAGGAGAGGACTGAATGAAACAGAAATGCTGAAAAAACCATGGATCCTGAATGCCAGTTTGTAACTGTACAAGGTCATGGCAGTTCAATCAAGGCCTGAGAAATTTTCACTTGACAGTTTTTGGAAGTTCCTGCAATATGTCTGATTGATACTTGTACCAATTTACCTCAATGCAATTCATACATAAAGTTGCTGGGAAATCATCCCCATCTATTTATGTTGTAGTGTTATCCAAAATGGAAATGGAATATTCCAGAAAGACAACTGTATTTCTCACAGATTTTGGTTGGCAACTACCTGGTTAGATGAGCATTCCTCTGACTGGAGTGAGTGAAAATGGAGTTTTTAATGGAGCAAGAGCAAGATGTTGCCATTCTGCACTAAACAAGATGTAACTATGGTCTACATGTTAAAAAAAATGGAAAAAAGATAAAGGGTTTACAAGAAGGAGGGTGAAAAATAGAGAAGGATCACTAGGGTATACCAAGGACATATCACTTGTGTTAACCATAGACAGTTAATCCCATAGGAAAGAATACAATCACTAGGGTGCCTTGGAATCATGATTCCCATACCTACCTAAAGAAGGCAAGCCTTTGAAGTCCCATGATATAATACTTGGGGGCAGGGTGCCTCGCTATACCCATAGATAATGGGTACCCATTTCAGTCACCTCTTACGACATACATGAGCTATAGTGGGACTATTCTTTCACATTCGCTTACAACACAGGTGTTTCTCTGAGTTATCTATAATGATTTGACCCCCTAGAGGACCAGGCTTTAATCCGATTGAGCACCTTTGGGATATTTTGGAGAAAGATATGAAAGAACATCACACAATACTAGCAACCCTTACTTATAGACAGCTCTAGCCACTATTTGGCAAGCCATTTCTGTGGGACACTTGCTGAGTTTATGCCTTGTCATATGGCAGCCATTATCAAGGCCAGAGGACATCTAACTGGTTATTAACTTGCTATCCATAATTCCATGACATTTCAGTGTATAGTTCAACTCAACCTATTCATCTATATGTTAATACATAGTGTAAATAATAGTAAATTCCAATAAAATATACAGTATCATTCATGGGTAATTAATGTGTGCAATGAAAAAATTATCAATTCAAATTTTACAGTCTTCAAAAAGAAAGACAGAAATATGACAAAAATAATATGATGTAAAAATTCTACATCAAAGAGATATCACAGATAATACATATTAGACTAAATAAATACTTTTAAAAAGCAAAATTCATTATAGAGATAAAACAAAATTTCCTTGAATATAAATTATAATTTGTCATGATTTAAAAAAAAAAGGATACAAACTTTATAAGAAAAGTCAGTTTTTTTATATTCATCCATCTTTTGTTTTATAAACATCTCTTCAACTGCTGTTTGCCAACCAAGGAAAAAGGTTCCAGTGTAAGCTATTAAAAAAAAACCACACGTTTTTTAAATTGAAGTATGACAAACTTAAAATCAATACAATAAAGCAAATATATATCATTTTTTTAATCCAAAAAAAAAAAAGGTATTTTTCACTTGCATTACAGATAAAAGCTTTCATAATCCCTTTTTCTCTCTTGTTTAAGATCCAGTTAAAATATATCATTTTAGTACAGTTAAATGAAGTCATTTTGATAGTAATTTTCTTTGATTAAATCAGCTGTGTCAAACTTAAATTGTAATAAACTGAAAATGAAACATGCTATTTTTCTGACTTGGGTGTTAAATTTATTTACAGTACAATATCTCTACAATCAAATAAATATTTTAATTTTAAAAAATAATTTTGTTTATGTTATAAAATTTCAAGCAGATATTATAAAACAAAATTGTGAAGCACATTAAAGTCAGTAGTAATTTCAAAGTATTTATTTTAAAATTGTTAGAGCAGTCAACTTTGTTAGCATTCAGTCAAGAACACAAATTATATGATGAAAAAGACAAGCTGAACCACTTACATGTATGATGCCAAGGCCCATTCACTCGATATTTCAACTGAGTAAAAAAGTTGATTCCATTATATGCACTACTATAACGGATCTTGTAATCTAATGAAACTGGTACTTTATTTTCAAAGTCTTTGAAAATTGTTCCTATAATAATTGAAGTAGAGTCCTCCTGTTGTTGAAAAAGACAATAACTTTCCAATTCTTTTTCATTTCTAGTGCCTTTTGAAGCTGAAATTTTAAAAAGTTATATTCATTGAACTAAAAGTTTAAAATTTTTATCATTTTTTTTATAATTAAAATTCAATTTTGAACATAAGTAACAATAAAAAATCAACAAAGAAATATCGAAAATAGAATTTTATCATTTCCATTGAAAAATAAATACCATTTAAAGTTAATAAATTTTATAACTTTCTTGTATATAATCCATATCAGAATAATTTATGAATACCTGTTACATGAATTAATAACTGTTACACGAATCAATAGTTAAATCATCCAAGTCTTTAAACTACAACTAAGAGCTCATTATAAACAAAATCAGTTAAAATATATGTATATTTGTATAAATAAAATAACTTATTTCTTAGTATAACTTTTAACTTTTTCTGAGAATTGAAAAATATGAAAACATTAAAATTGGCAATGAAAAATTCTTTGAGTTCTCATAAGTATTTTAAAAATTATATCAAAGATAAATGAGTGCTTGGAGTTCAAACAAAAAATTTTAAAAAATTCTTTGAAAGTATTCAAGAAAAAAAAATCTTTTTTTGTTTATAACACATAAAATGTATTACATCAGTTACATAACTGAAGAATAATTCATAAAAATTAATACACATTGAAAAACTGGACACTAGCAGAAAACATAAATGGCTTATTCACAATATCATCTAGTAGTATTTTTAATAGCCACATTAAGGAGAAGTCACTTGATTTTTTTACATTAAAATGACTTTTGCTCAAAACAAATAAAAATTTTAAAAACAAAAGATTGAATCATTTCACTAAAATAAAATATGGTCCAAAAATTATAAGGAAATGCAATTTTTTCTCTCTTTAACAATTTTTACTTGCTTATATAATCATGATTATAGAAAACAAATTGAAACTTCCCTTTTTTTTAATGTATAGATCATTCATATCTTAGAATAGATCTAGAAATCTAGATTTTTCACATCTAGAAATTTATATATATATATATAACATTGCATTCAAACATTTATGATTTAAATTCTATAAACAATAGAATTAGATACACTTACTTATTTTCCCAGAATATGCAGTTTTTGTTTTAAACAATTTTATTGTCTCTTGCATGAACTGATCGGTAACAGGATTTCCTGGTGCATACACAAACTGCAGGTGATGGTGTGTCGAAATTTCATTGAAAAAAGGATCAAAAGGTTCATAAGTAGTATACTTATCCAAATCAGGCCTTCTTGAAGTTCCATACGTATATGGGATGGCGAAATATAATGGAATAATACAAGGGATACAAACAATCAGGATTGGAACTACAATTTCAAAAAAAGTCACAATATAATGTCGTTTTCGAAGAAGATATCCTTTATAAAGTAGGATGACAAATTGCCTCCATCCAGAAGCTTCCATCATCTTCTAAGATCTTTAGTTCACAGCCTATAAGAGTAAATATTAAATTCATTTAGGTAAAATATGTTTCATTAGAAACTTACAAAAAATTACATGTTTCTGAATGATGCTTTACATAATATTTTATTAAAAAATAAATAAAATCCAGAATATCTATGAAAATGAAATTTATAATGCTTACAAAATAGAAAATATTAATTTTCATTTAAAAAAAATCCCATACAAAAATCATAATTTAAAGAAAAATTGTAATGCTTATTAATAACATTTATTATTCATTTTGAAATACCATATTTTACAGCATTAATTTAGCATTCAGAAAGCTCTCATTTTAATGTCATTCATGTCATGAATCATTGTCACACATTAACATGTATTTCCTAAAAAATACCAATAAAATAAACAAGCATTATATTGCTGTAAGGCATTCTGAAAACATTCCTTAATTTTTTTTGAGAATTTAAACTGCATTCATTCCTTTTTTCAAGACACATTAACATTCACTTTTTTATGACAACATTTTTCCCTTAATCTATCTGCATATAATAAAACTACATTTAATACTTTTAAATATATTCAAAAAGAGATTAATCATTATTCTGAATGCTATTCCATTAGAACAATTTGATTTGTATATATATAATACATAACAGCAAACTTTTCACTGTGTTCAATGTTTATAAATTTACTTCCAATAACCAAAATATAGAAATATATATTGAATGTTTATTTTTTCTCCTGTTAGGCAACCTTTTGTTTTCTTTATTAATTCACCCTCTTTGGTTACCTTGAAATTGTTAATCATGCATTTATTGAAGATAAAAAGATAATTTACATAATCCAACAAGATATGCAAATATGAAGAAAAAAAATTGATAGCAACTCTGAGTAATTTTCTGAGCAACTCTGAATAAGTTCATAAAATTAAACAGTCACACTGTAAATTCAAAAGATATAAAGTTTAAAAATTTGTTTAGTCATTTAATAATTTAGGAGAAAAAGAATGGTGATCACTAAATAACAAGGTACTATAAAAAAAATAAAATATAAACTGTTATATATACTTATTATATGTCTTATTATTATATGTCTTATTCTTATATGTCTTATTTATATGTCTTATTTAAAAAAATAAATAAATAAACTGTTATATATACAAGGCTACTTTATACAATATCATAGCAAGTAATATTCTTGCAGAATATGAAATACTTTGATATTTATTAAAGTTAAAAACTATTTTAAAGTGGATAATAGCCTCTGTTGCAAATACCCAATAAAACGAACCCATCAATCAATCAACAAGATAAAGCCTTTCCTCTGGCTATCTTATTCAATATATTAGGATTTATTTCATTACGACAAAATGACTCACAGTATTAAGAGAAAATTATATGTGAAACAAATTAGAAATTTTTTTAATATGAATTTTTTTTTAACAGTGTTTTTCAAAAATTACTGAATATGTTTTTACAATTCAAATTAGTCTATTAAAATAAAAAAAAGTTCATTCATGATAACATTAGAATACTAGACAAAATTTGAAGGACAGTTACAAAAAAAAAAAGAAGAAGAAGAAAAATTATAACAAGAATTTGAAAAACTAGAATGGAACAATGTCCAAGTGTTCTATATCTTATTGTAGAATGAACCCATGCAACTTGCAGAAGTAAGCAGGAGAAAAATTTCTATTCCATTGTATTTAATGAAACAAGTTAGGAATACAATACATCAGTTTGTTGAAGCCGTTAACTTTGGAGATTCTTTTGCACAAATTCTAACGATATCATTATTTATACATTTTGTCAAAAGCCATTCTGAATACTAAAATACGCATTCTAACTTTCAAAATTAAATTTTATGCAATTACATACAATTTTCTTAAATCACGATTTGACTAAATACATAGCAAAAGTAAAATATTTGAAAATTGTCAACTTAGATATAAGAAAATATTTTTTTATATTTTTATATTTTAGAAATATATTTTTATGTATTGATACTAATCTCTTTATCCACTCATAAGTAAACTAAAAATACATTTAAGATTTCCAATACTTTAAATGATTAACTATCAATATAATTTAGTGAAGCTATTGAACCGAAATTAGATCATGTTAATCATTCTAAAGATATTTAAATTACAAATATTTTAGTATTTACTCATGGCAAATTCAATATTACACAAAAAAATAACTTAGAAAAAAATGATCTAATGCTTTCTTTTAGCACATGAAGTGTTAAAATGTCTTGAATATTTCAACAATGAAAACATTGATTATATTTAAACTAAGTGGTAATGACAGATATGACCAGAAGCTATAAAAATAAATTGCATAGTAAGAAATTTCAACACTCAGGGGCCTTTTTGATATATACTATAAATTGTAAGAGATTCATCAACTCTTACAATAGTGAACAAATTGTTTCATAAAGTATATTTATTTTTAAGTACACAGAGTTAAACTTTAAACATAATATATGCAAAGGGAATTAACTTAATCTATCGATACTCAAAAGAAATTTTAAAAAAATTTACTTTGTTTGGCATCAAATGTGAAGCAGACAGTGCAAAAATCAATAATATGGAATCAAGAATATTAACTCTGCCCAATTTTAACAGTCAATACATTAGGGGGAAAAAACCTTTCAAATTGACACTTACAGACACATGTGAACGCCGACCATCTTCTGAACAAATAAAACAAAGAGAGAAAAATACAATAACGTATTTGCTACTATCTAGTATCGAAAGGGTTCGGGAAGGTGTAGAACAGGAACTTTAGAGGGTGGAGTTTTTAGTTTAGTTTTATATTAACATCGCACTAGAAGCAACACGAGGGCAACTGACCTCCTATTTTGAACCTCCGTCAAGTGACGAGGATGACAGCAGAGCTGGCATCCCCCTCTCCAAAGTTCCTCACCACGCCAATCCTTTAGGGTAGAAGAGTCTATTAAAAATGAAAGGGTGATGATTTTTGGTGCATGTTGTGATCCGAATTTCTCTCTCCCAACGGAAATTATTTCTGAGAGGTTAGCAGCCGTAAATTTCGAGGCCCCTATTTAAAAAGCTTCATATTTATTTTTAGAAAAGGAAAAAATTTGTGGTAGTTTCATAATTATTAAAGTATCTAGCAAAATTTAGGATAAAGGCGAAAAAACTTGGAAAATCAGCAGAGTGAGAACTGCTGAAATGTTTCCGAAACGGCAAAGGCCAAAAATTACGAGGTTCCTATTAAATTTTTAATTTCCTCTCTAATCAGAATATTTAAAAAATTTAAAAGAGAAGAATTAGTTGAATTTTCATAATTGTTAAATTGCAATCAAAAATTCAGGTTCAAGGCAGAGAATGCCTGGGGTATCAGCACGGCAACGGCCAAAAATTACGAGGTACCAATTAATTCAATTAATTTACCCTCTCATAAGAATTAAAATAAAGTAAAAGAGAATAATTAGTTAAGTTTTCTTAATAGTTAAACAGCTATCAAAATTAGGATCAAGGCATAGAAAGCCTGGGATTTCAACACAGTTAGGGACTCTGCAGAAACATTAGGTATACGAATACGTTGAAATGGTCAATTTTCGAAAAAAATCACATTTTCAGTTTTTTGTTTTCTTCAATAAAGCATTTATTTAGCTTTATAAAACTGTTCTTATTTTGTTTCTACGTCACTTAAAAGCCAAGATATTAAAGAATTCGTAAAGCTCAAAAAACCGGATGTGGGTATTTAAATCACCGGAAGTCAGCATTTAGATGCCCAGCATTTAAGTTGTCAAACAGAATTAAAATATCATATTTATTTTTAATATAAATTTAGAAAACATTTGATGCGATGTTTAAAATAATTATGCATTGTGCTAGTGTCTAACGACTTAGAATTTAATGAAATCTGGCAATAATTGTTTTATTTACATACAGCTTGATTGATACCAAAATCTCGAATGGTCCAGTTAATTAGCAATTTTATTCTACATTTCTATTTCGACTTGCGTTAGGGAATATTCATGGCATTCTCCTCTCTTCCCTTTGATAGGAAGTTTGGTATACTAATGTATTTTTTCGCCACTTTTGTGATTAGTTTCTCTGACCCGTTGCAGAAAAGGGTGTCGTTGATTCGAAATCGTTTTGTTTGGGTCCGAAGGAAACTCCTTCGGTCATGTTTTTGTAGTCCTCTTAACAACTAAGCCAAAATGGAAATAGTTATTAAGGTGAGTTAGTTATTAAGGAAATAGGTATCGAATTAGTTATTAAGATGATTTGACTTCTTTCATAAGTGTTGAAGGAAGCTTCCAAGTACTCTCTTCCAGTATCATTTTAATGAAACGGAATAATTTTCGGACTTTCTGAACAATACTTTTTGAAGGAAGTTTTTTCTAGTCATGGCGATAATTCATACACATCCTCTAACAGTTGTATTGAGCTTCGTTTGGATAACTTCCATTGACATCATTGACTGTCTCTAATTGAAATTGAGGATCTATTTGGCGCTTTGACGTATGAGCAAAACCACAAAATCAAAATTCCAAACGTTTTAGAGCAAATTATTAATTTATTAAATTGCATACATCACAAAACTCTAATTTAAAACTTTTTGCAAATAATTTAGTTGACATAATTTTGATGAGTCATCCTTTTGGATTCGAATGTCACTCTCTATACCCATGTCTTGTCTTTTCCATTACCAAATTTAACGTAACCAGCAAGTCGAATTCTCTTTACTCTCTGAAATAGATTGCACTGGTCTTTACAAAATGAAATAGTTGGTGCTGGTGGTTACAACACATGTGCGATGGGCAGTATATCAAAATCGTGATTTTATGTCTGGGTGCCTCAGTTAGACACTCAGAGGCAAATTTTTCGTCAGGTGTATAAACAACCAGTAGTTCTTGGCTGTGCTGTCATCTGGATTCTATGTCCTGGGTCACCACTTGAACACATAATGTTTTCCACCCCTTCATTGTTAGGAAGAATATTTCTACCCAGGGGCAGAAAAGGAAATCTGTTGATCTTGGTACTGGCAGTGATTCAAACCCTCAATCTTCGGATTAAAAAAAAGAAAACTTGTACGATTTTATTTTGCACTGCTTTTAACAACTTAGCCTAAAAGGATTTCTCCTCGGGTTGAATATTAAGGCATTTTAGCTTCTGACGCCGTTATTGAAGTGAGCCACCATAATGGGGGATGATTTTTTTATTATGTAACGGGGAAGGAGATCGGTTGAATTGAGGGACAGTGTCGATTCGAACCCTCTTCGGGTTAGTTATGAAAGCATATGAACTTCTGTCATCATTGCTAAAGAGAGCTGCCTCAGAAGAATTTCAATGTAGCTTGTTGAGGTTTGTTCTTCGTTCTTGCATTGTAATATGAGACTGAACTTTGGAATATACACTTTCCCTTCGAGTTTAAACTTTAAAGAATTTATAAGCGAAAAAAAGCAAAATTTCGAAAAGTATCAGGATGAATACAATCATTTTCATCAGATGAAGAATTACTATGAATTAATAATGTGCTTATAATAACGAAGCCCTTTGGAGAAATAGTAAGATGAGTAATTTAATAATAATGCCAAGATTTTACTCTTTTCCTTCCTTCTCAATCTTCTAAAAGCTATTTCCTTTTAAGAAATTGTTGGAAAGGTGGAAGTTACACCAACCAATTAGGGGTAGTATTCGTAGTTGAAGTTTAGAGAAATTTAGCCAAAAATTATTACCTCAGTCACATTATAAATTGAAAATGGGGGATATGATTTGGGCCGACAGGAAAGTTACCCATCGATTTGTAGTTTAAATAAAGAAAGTACAGTTGCTTAGGAACTTTTCGAACGTGATTTAGAGAATATTGTATTTACAGCTTCTATTCAAATTCATATACGTTTCCGTTTTTAGGTAGTTCATCGGAACATAGTCAGTCAACATTAGTATGAAGATTTGTAGTTGAGATATTGGGTATTTTTAGACGAATGTGTAACAGTCATTGGCAAATTTCTAGCCGTGATTCATGTGCTATTACTTATATCACTTTGCTGGACAGTATCATCACAGTAAGTCCATGAACCCGTAAATTACGAGTCATGCAAAGGTTTGAGGATTGCATCTTCCTTACATCCGAGGATTCTAGGTTCCAGAAGAAGAAGTCATACTGTTATCTTAACAGATTGCAGCCCCATCGCATATCAAGGTCCAGATCAGACCCAGATTCGATTTTAGAGTCATATCAGAGTCCCGGAGCAACCCTGATCCAATACCCTTCGAGGTATTACTTTGTATGGGAACTTGGAAGACAGTGTGACCGTGACCGTATTTAATGTGCACCAGCCACCTGGATCTTCGGTCTATGCGGAAGTCGAAATAGCGTTCTTCCGATCGCAAGTTCGACGCTCTTACCAGCCAGGCCACTACGGCTTGTGATTCATGTTTGACAACTAAAAGCAGGAATTAATTATTCCCTCCCCCTCCTTTTTTTTTCAGTAATAATACGTCTCATTAGACTATATCTAATCACTATTCCCCGTTTTGTTCCAGTAAAAAGCTTATTGCCATACATTCAAATATGTAAACTTAAAAACTTGTTTGTATGATATTCGCATCCACATTTTAAACGTGTTACTTCAAAACTTTTAGGATTCTTCGCTGATGTGTACGCATGCACACACTACTTATAAATAACCTCCTCACTTCAGAAGTATGAAATAAAATACTCATTCTTATGAATTGTTTAAAAAAGACTACTGGAAGGAAATCAGCTGGGAACCGTAGTACCACATGTGATATAGTTCTAAATACTGTCTCTAATTTTTCAGTTCATCAATAGATGGCAGCCCTTGTCCTTTTATAGGTTTTATCAAACCAGTTTTAGTGGTAAACATGGATTCTACTCCTGGATAAGTATTTTGTAGTTATTTATTTGTAAATTATAATCCTTTTTAGCAATGTTGTATAGCTGTATATATCTTAATTTGTAGTAAATAGTAAATCATGAGAAAATGATAAATACTGTAGTATAATAAGTGGTACTTGCCCCCCCCCCTCTCATTAAAGAAATATAAAACTAAGGAATATAATACGTCGTAATAATGTGTCAATCGTTTTTGAATATAATACGTCGTAATAATAAGTTATAAACATTTTTGAAGAAAAACATTTGATGTTTTTGTGTAGGGTCTGAGGAGGATAATAAAGTATTTACTTAATTACTTAAGTTAATAAGATATAATTATAAATTATGTAAAATCATACTAAAAATTAACAATTATAACAATTAAAGCCCAAAATTAAAGTAAAATTATTAGAACTAAAATATTGAAAATATTTCTGAGTTAATTGAAACTATAAGCAATCAATCAAATAAATCTAAACCATTCGAGCGAAAAATTTTATCATATTTTAAATCATTCAAAATATTATAATGTAAAAGTCACAAATTTACTAAAATTCGTAATAAATAATTCAAGAACACATGTTATGCATGAATTTTTTGAATCCAGGAAAAGAAATCAATTAAAATTAGAACCATGTTAATTATACCCCAAAAAAAAAAAAAAAATCTCATGAGAAAATTTTTTAGAAAAATTCAAAAATAGGGTTATTTAATTTAAAAATTGCTCCATATTTTGGACTGAAAATGTACGTTCAAACTAGTTCCATGAATCCAACCATCACAACTTCAGTAATTACATTATCTGCAAAAGTATAAACAAGAATAATAAAAAATTATAAACCCAGCAATTCAACCATAGGAAAAAGGGAAATAAATAAATACATTTTAAACCATAGCTGTATATGTATATATTATTATTATTATTATTATTAGAAAACCTTTTACTTCTTTCTTCTTTTTTTCACGCAAATATCATCACGCGCATACTAAACTAAAATACCTCTACTTTAACTTTTACTTAACTTTAAACTTTACTTAGTGTTCTCCTTATTTTTCACCTTTTCGCCGAACTATTTTCTTTTTCACAATACTCAATATAACTTCTTAAATTATTATTTTAGAATTCCTAAATCAATACTTTTGTTTCTTCCATATGGTAGCTTATTTACTAAATACTTTCACTTAAAATTCAAATGAGATCAGACAAACTTTTTAATAACAATAACTACTTAATTTATTCAGCCAACACAGTTCCTGTCGCGTTACCTTGGTGATCAATGCAGTTTCCTGTTAGCACTCAATCACCCCGCGATTCACAACTCTTTCGAGTATGCCTGCTCCGTTCGGAGAATTAGTCTGATCTGCCTGAGGGGATCGTATGACGTCCCATACTCACCCCTTTACAAAAAACGCCCTCTTCAGGTGGGCTTTCAGCACGGGAGATAACATTCGGCCAATTCTAACCTTTAATTGTCTCAATTATGCAAGTTTACAATTACACGAAATCATTTCACTCAACAAAATACTTCATATATCATAAACATCAAATATTAGCTTGACGGATTACATTGTAGAACGAAATTACTAAATTCCTCATAAGAAAAAAAAATCTTACTGAAAGCACTTCAAATAAAAAAAAAATTAGTTACACTTTAAAATCATTAATTATCATACACAAAAATATTAACATTTAAATTCCTCAAATACTTAAAATATCAATCAGGAATATTCATACACAAACAACAGTAGTTAAATTCCTCAAATACTTAAAATATCAACTACCATATACAGATGAAATATCAATTATCATGAACAAATCCTTTTTATAACCATCACTTTTGTGCATACATTTCACTACGAATTTTCTTTAATTCCACTACGCACATATGAAGAAAATCTTTATTCACTTAAGTAATAATTCTAATTTAAGCCTTCAAAACAAAAATCTTACTTATCATACAGTTCAAAAATTATTTCTCTTACATATCAAAATACTAAAATTACCAAAACTCTTTAAGATACTACATCTCAATAACTTTTAAAATGCTGCATATCATCTTTTTTTTAAAAAAAAATTACATAAACACATTCATATATTCAAAATATCTAACTCGTATACATATCTTTTTATATCAAATCCTACTTCAAGGTATCAAATATAATTTCAAACATCAATTGCCACATAAAAATTTAAAAAAGTACTCATATTTGACAAATTACTAATTTCGTACTTCAAAATATCGAACATCTGTATCCTCATAAGTATTAATTCATACAGTTGTAAATAATAAATTCTTTCCTTTTTCTCCTTTTTTTTTCCTTACACACTTAAAATACTAATTCTCATTTTCATAGAATATGCTTAACTCTTCATACAGATAAACAAAGTAATTTTTAAACATAACACAATCATTAAAACACAATTCTAAGAATTCTACAAATCACAATCCTAAGTCTTTACATTCCGAATTCAATATATTCCTAAATCCTTACAAAATTAAATTCCTAATCATTAAAAAAATTATATTCCTAAATCATTTTAAAATCACATTCCTGAATCAAATCCTTACAAAATAAATCGTTGCAAAACCCTCCTCCAAAAATAAACCATTACAAAAATGAATTCTCACAAAAATAAATCATTACAAAATCTTCTTCTAAAAATAAAACATTACACAATCCTTACAAAAATCAATCTTTACAAAAAATAAATCATTTCCTGTTTCAAATAATAAAATCAAAATAACACATTCGTGAGCATATTACCTCGAAATATCAATTACTCTTCTCATCATAATAAATTAAGCAAACATAAACAACATTTGTTGGCACACTGAAGATTCTAACTGTTTAATCCATAACTCGCCTTTAAAGGTTAGCACATTCATTAACTTTAAATTCTTACACAAAATAGATCATTTTTCTGTTTCAAATAATGAAATCAAAATAAAACATTGTTGAAATGTTTAAAATTACTCATCCTTGTCCAAAACTAAATAAAATACCCTTTAAAAACAATATTCACATTCAATCAATAGTTTTTTTTTTCAAAGATAATTAAATTAAAAGTTCTTTAAATACTCAGTTCTTAAAAATATTATAATGTTCCATGCGAAAATAACTGTACATTAATTCTTAACACGAAATAATTTTTGAAAAAGTTCTTTGTAAAATAATAATTTATAATCCCCTTTTTGTCTCTGCAAAAAGTCTCCCTAATAAGAAATTTAAAAAAAAAATTCACTCACCCATCTGTAATTCTGCCATTTTGGGTTCCCGGCTTGTGGTGCTGATTCCACTTACGTTTCATCTTGTAACTGTTTATTGGCCACTTGTTTATCTTCGTAGAAATTTCGTCTCTTCTTTGTCAGCAAAACCGCGGTAACCTGTCGTTGCAGAAGTGGGGGGAGTATTATTTTACTGTTGGCTTCGGAGAAGAGGGTTTGGATTCCTGAATTCATACAGCCTTGGGGAGAAAGGGGTTGAAAAATCTCCTTCACTGTGAGTGTCCGTCGCTCGATCGACAAACTTGCGGTTTCTTATTGCCCTTCTGCTTTTCCTTAGCTGCGTAACTTTGCAGGTGTCCCGAACTCTTGCTACTGAAGGGAATGGAGACTCATTCTTTAGTGAAGTCTATTTGGATCTCCCTGGATCAAACGGGTTTTCTTTATGATTTGTCTTCCTTTGCATAAGAATCGCTACCTTCATTTTAAACCGTATTTTTTTTTTCTTCGGAGGGGAAACTGGCTGACCACTTGTTCTGTCCAACTAATTATCTGTAGTAAAACTCTGTCATAATCTTTTCCCAACTGTATCGGATTTGATGTGGGGCCTGTTTTAAAGAACTCTGCTTCCATCTTTCCTTCAATGGGAATAACTTCTCCTGTTTCATCCTTTAAAATTTTCTCTTTGACTTTCTGAGCTCCATTTAATTTGTGTCCTTCTAAATATGTGAATGCTTCTTAACATCGTTGCTGTCCCCTTTTTCCGTTCTTTTTATTTCCTTTCTGTATTTTCCGATGCACTTTTTCTTTCATTCGCTTTTGTATTCTAATTTCGGCTAATCTCTTCAAATCATCCTTTTTTTCTCTTGTTATCATTTACTTTTCTCATTATTCCTTCTTTTTCTTCCTTTAACGTACATGTTACATTCTGCAATTTTTTTTATTCCTTTAACAGATTATAATTCTCATTTCTCTTGTCATTCAGTAGCATCGCTAGTGCTAATAATGTTTCTTTCACTTTCAATTCTTAATCTTATTTTAAGCAATTATGAAACAAAGATCCAATAACATTTAGTCGCACAATGATGATAACCAAGTTATTTTATGCAAATCTAGGAATCATCAAAAATCAGCACGTTATAACAATAATTCGAACAAAAATAATAACTTAGTATTTTTCTCACAAAACCAGTCAGATTCGGGTCCTTACAAGATTTACAGATGAGGGTTCGAATCACTAATTCTGTGTCGATCCGCTCTATGATCACTCCTGAAACTCCATACTCGGAGCAGATCTGATAAAGATGTCTTGCATTGATAACTTCAACTCATTATCTCGATCACTAATTTAACTACCAATTCACATATTAAACGCTTCATTGCTTATGTATGCATCTCGACAATTTTATTCATTACACTTCAATTTATTTTATCTATTCTACATATGTCCAGCTTCAGTTCTTGAGAAAGAGATTTCCAATTCAACCAAATTTATTTAATGTCCCCAAAGGGTTATTGGAAAGGGCACAAGTGATAGAATCCAAGGTATAATTTTTCTATGAGTTTCAATTTTTTTTTTTTTTTTTAATTAAAACCAGTAAAGGTTTTTTTTTTTTTCATAAACGTTTTACCATATTTTGAATGTGCATAAATGTTACTTTTATGCATAATTATTTTAGAGTCTTTCTAAATACTCTTTTATAGATTAGTCAATTATATTCTATGCGATTTTTAAAAATGATAAATAAAAAGTAAACTTGATAAAAAAAAACAAATTAAAAAGTAAATATTAACGCAAGACAAATATTAAACAAAGGTAAGAGGGTTAGAAACAGTAAACTAGTAAGGAATGTTAATTGAAAAAAAAATGTATTTTTCATTTTAGTGTAACTAAACTCAATTATATTGTATATGCAACATATTACCGCTATACAAATAAATTACTTTCAGATTTTCAACAGTGTTTTGGAATTGTTATTTCAAATAATATTGTTAAGTAGTATTAATTGATTTGTCTTATTTTTATTTTATTTATTTGTTTGAAAAGTAATATAAGTACTTTTTATAAGTTAACATATTTGTAATATTGGAATAACTGTCACAAAAATTTCCATCCAATTTAATTTTCAAAAATCTTTAATTTACTTTTTTTTTACTTTGAGTTACAAAAGAAACTTCTGTCAACATATATATGTATGTATTTATTCAGAAATAGGAGTAAGAACTGCGTTGTTGAATTTTTTTTTGTTTGGAATTTAGTTTGTGACATGCAGATGTAATTAAGGTAGTGCGAATTTCTAATGTAATCGAGTTGTAGTTAATCTGAATTAAATCAAATAAATCCTTATGGAAAATATTATTTTTTATGCTGCAAACAGTTGCATGAATTTTGAAAAGTGATTCTTTTTCCATTTTACGACATATTTCTATTAAAGAATAATTTTATTTCAGTGATTCATTTTATTTGAAGAATAAAAATCATATTGAAATATCTGTGAATTTGAACTTCTCGTAATTTTCTCATCACTGACTTCAGATACTTTTTGGTAATATAAATTGTATAAAATAAATAATAATGGAAATTAAAAAGGAAGTAATGTCGGAGCGTTAATAATCACATTTTTTGAAAGAAAGAGCTCTAAAATTGTGTTTTAAGGTAACACTGCAATACTTCATATTTTGCATTCCCTGATATTTCTATTAAAAGTAGAGGGCGCTTCACTGATTCTCAATACGTATTATTTAACAGAATTTGGTAAATATAACATTCGATGATTAGATTTTAAACTATAAACACACGTGCCATACCATGAAAAAAATATCTGTGTCTCTATTATATGTGATCTCTTTTTTCTATGCTTTTCTTAAAATGTGGTTTTTGATAATTCCGGTACGCATTCCTCGAAATTTACTTTATTCATAGTATTGATATTTTTCACATTATGAAATGAGGCTATCTTTGAAATTGAGGACATATTTTTTATTAAAAAACACTCGCAAATTTTAAATATTGAACAATACTTTTATAAAATGTACAGGACATTCGAACTAAAATAATTTTAAATTACAAAAATTTAATTTTTGAATTAATAATTTAGTTCATTGCACAAAAAAAAAGGTATCTTTATTAAGTAACCAGAACAAATTTCAAAGTCTTAAATGCCATAGAGATTTCGCAAGTTGTGCCTAAAGGTAAGTACATGTCTTAAAACTATAAATACAGCTATTGATTACGTAAGTGCATAAATAATTACGTTGCTCATACGTAATTATTTATGCATATAGATGTGATTGTCTTTGTATATCCAGATACATAATAATACTGATATCTCAATATTAAAAGGAGACTTTCATTGCTTTTAAGTCAAAAAAAGTGAGGATTATATAAACTTCGCATAAAAAGTGTTCATTTTGTCTTGTTGAAGACATCTCAAATACATTAAGGCTATTTTTCCGTATTGTTAAGGAACAGGACCCAAAATTGAAACATTTCTTCCAAAAAAAAACCCCGCTCGAACATTAATTTTATATTCTGGCTTCGGTATCTTTTAAAGAGTTGTGTATTTTATAATATTACTCATTTCTTTCTGAATCAATCCCTTTTTCTCTGGTGTAAAATATGTTCTATGCTCTGTGTCCTATACTGTAATGCTGAATATATTTTGAACTTTACTTGTTCAAGAGAAAGGGGGCCATTTTTGGAATGTTCCTAAATTTTAAAAATACTGCATCATGTACGGTTATGTATGTTACAGCAACCCAAACTTTTAGGAAAATTGAAAAAAAAAAATTGAGTCTGGAAATGTGTTCTAAGTTTCAATCAAGTTTTTGAACGTGAGGTGAAGACAGCATTAAACAAAAGCTATTACGCATTAAGAAATCATGTTTAATTTGATATAAGAAAAAAAATAGCAAATTTCGACTATTTTCCCTCAAAGAGGTAATTAAAGCACATGCCTTGAAATATTATTCATAGATTCATAACTCTCGATATCTAGAAAGGTTTAATAATAAGAACTTTTTT
Source organism: Nephila pilipes (assembly GCA_019974015.1). Classification (NCBI taxonomy): domain Eukaryota; kingdom Metazoa; phylum Arthropoda; class Arachnida; order Araneae; family Nephilidae; genus Nephila; species Nephila pilipes. The sequence goes on along the minus strand of BMAW01092629.1, from coordinate 5,148 downwards.
AGAACAATACATATCAGATAATTTCATTTCCAAGCAAATTTATTTGCATTCCGTTCTAAAAACATACACTGTCGATCATGATAAGAAACTACTCTGTTTATTCTCATTTCATTAAAATGAAAATATTTTTATGTCTTTTTTTATTTCATGAAATTTTAGAGTAGCAGGCTAACTTTTTTTCAAAATCTCTTTTATCTACTACATTTTCCTGTTATTTTAAAACGAAATTTCGAAACAGTCAGCAGTTTTGCATGCATCGAAAAATAAACAAAAATTTCTTCGGTTCTATAAAACTTTCAAAAGTTTAATATTTCGTTTGATAAATTTTTGCCGCAGTTACGGGGCTTATCATTGGTAAAGAAGTTAGTTATTTGACATATTTATTATTAGGTTTTCCTTCAAATCCAAACAATAGGAATATCTAAGTGACTCAACGCCGAAATTGATTTTTTGGAATTAAAATTAGAAAAGAAAATAATATCCATTTGCTTGGGCAGATTACTGATAAAAACTGCTGTCATTTCGATATTTTCGAGTCCACATATACACACACACACACATATGCAACTTTATTTATTTTATTTACTACCCGTTAGAGTAGGGGTATTCAAACTTTTACACTTTGGGGAACCCTTTGAGCTTACCGTTTTCTTGAAGGAACCTCTTGATCAAAGAACAGGAAAAATATTATATCAAAGCTTTAATCCTCCTCAAATTTCCCAAATTAAAATTGAATTTTTATTTTATCGCAATGCAAACATCTCAGTAAGATAATGAATGGTAAGGTAGCTAATGATTTTTTTTTTTCTAAAATATATTCTATCAGTTGCAACAATATTTTAAATTATAACAAATTAATAAGAAATATTTTAATGACTTGGTATGCGATTGTTTTTCATTACAAAGGATTATTCTATCACGATGTCAAACCTTTAAAAGGGGGGAGAGAATTCGGAAAGAATACATCTAAAACGAATACATCTGGTTGAAATGTTTCGGCGAGTTCACGGCCATACGGAATTATATGTTTGGTTGCTTTATAACTGTCGAAGAAGTATAAAAAAATACGCAAAGCTCAAAGTGTTCCCCAAAGTGCTGAATCCTCCTCCTCTAACCTCCTAATCTAAGCCAAGGAATGGTGGCGTCTCGATTAATATATTTGAAGAGCGAGTTTCTTTTATCTATAAAATATTTATTTATACTTATATTTTCAAACAAATTGTCTAATATGTTGGCGTTTTGATTAAACAAATAGTGATCCCTTGCGGAACCCCTGTCAAAGTTAACCCAGTTTGAGTTAGAGATTAACACTTAAAAGGTATCATATAAGAATTCGTACTAACCAGTAAATGAATTTTATTTCATAAATTTAATAGACATGTAAATGAGATTAGATGTATTATAAGAATTACATATTTAATGAAAATTATAAAATTTACTTTTTCTCAGTTATTGCAAATAATATTGAGGTGTCTTTTACAAATGAAGTTGGCTCATACATATTGGTACATTTAACCTTTTTTAAGAACGCCATTTCATAAAATTATCTCGATGGCACTTTTAAAATAATTTTTTCTTTACCTCTCAGCTTGTAATTGTCTTTCTCGAAAGGAAAATTAAACTACGGTACTTAACCGAAAATTAAATCTTCTCGAAGTAATTTTCAAAAATACTTTTTGTATCATGGGTGAATAACACCCCAGATCAGTTTTCATTGCTGTGCTGATAACGAAGAATAAGAGACTTTTTTTAGGATATGAGCCCGATTGACGCAGTAAATGATTGGAGAAAAAAATCACTGTTACCAATAACTCGGTTTTTAACTAATATTAGAAAAAAAAATTTACGGGGAACGTTTTTTCAACCTTGATACCTCTAGAGAATTAATGCTTTATTCTCATTGATTCCTCACGATTTGAATGTATTTTCCTCAATTCTTCACCTCAAAGTAACTGAATATGAAATAAGCTCATTTTTTCAGCTATTTCACGAAACAGTGGACTGTTAAAACCAATGTTGTAAATATTTAGTCCATTTAAATAAAAATAGATATCAATATTATGATTTCAAAGAGGATTATCCATTTTATTAATAAAAAAGCTGTGTGAAAACTGTAAAACATATTTTCAATATATTAAAAGGATGAACAAAAATATTTTTAACTTTTTTGAACAATAAGACTGAATGTGATTTAAGGCAGTTGAATAAATTTGATAGATAAGGATAATTTAATTATTTGATTTATCAGCATATTATTCCATATTCATACAAATTTACCCTTTTCGCATGCATGTGTGTGTAAGCTTGTATACAGAGCTTATAAATTACCTTAGTATTGACATTAATTCCATTTGAAAAATTCTTAGCCCAAACCTTTGTTATGTCATAAAATATTACTTAAAACTCAGCATTGTTTTGCTTGTAACAGGTGTTTGGCTTCAAAATGTAATTTTGCATTGATAGGTGTGCCTGAAAAAAATACCTCCTTCCGTATTTTGCTGGAATATGCGCTAAAATATTCACTATTTCGATTTTTTAAACTTTATATATTTAATTTAATTCTCCAAATTGAAATAATTTACAAATATTTCAAATTAAACTTAAAATATGGATCCAGAAAAGGTGATCTTGTTTGTGTGGCTGTGGTTCACCATCCGCTTTTTATTTTTCAACTTCTGGGAAATTCTATTTCTCTTTGCCTATTCTAGTAACTCTGGATGGACAGTTCGAAAATAACACCCAACATTAAGAAAAACTGGGAGACAAGTATCCACCAGAAATAGGCCTAACCACACAGATGGAAACAAAATTGAATGAACAATGACCACACTCAACTGATTTGGACAAATTAATCAAAAAAATGATGGAAAAAGGGAAAGAAAAGAATATTGAAGAAAACAACTGGAAAGAAATAGCAACGGAATATATTGGAAAGAACAGACGTTATTAAAATTCGAAATTATTGCTTACAGAAAATTAAAAATTGATAAATATTCTGGAAAAAAGACAATAAGTGTGAAAATGTAAAGAAAACGAGAAAAAAAATTAAAAAAAGCATCATTATTAACCTTCTGTGTGAAGAAAAATAGCAACATCCGAGAATATAAATGACTATGTCTCCCAATGTCCAGAAGACCCCACTGCCACATAAACAGGATTTTAAAAAAAGCACAAGACAAGAAAAAAATAAAACAAAAACTAATATAAAAGAAAAAGGACAAAAAAGTTTAAGAGAATGAAGTAGAAAAAAAATAAATAGTTAAAAAATATAACAAAATAAAATAACAAAATAACAAAACAAAAGAATAAAACAGAAAAAGAATATGAGAAAAGAAAACATAAAACAAAAAATATCATAAAATAAAAAATAATATAAAGCAAAAAAAATCATATAAAAAAAATATTAAAAATTATGTTAATTTTTACGTAAATTAACAAGAAAAAAATTGTTTATATGTTAGTCCTAAATCTTTTATATTTGTTCTATTTGTTTTATGTTGGTACTACGAGTATTTGTTATTTGTTTATCTTATTTGTTTTCTGTTTGTCCTATTTGTTTTATGTTTGTCTTATATGTTATATGTTCGTCCTATTTTTTGTTCTACATATATAAATGCGTATTTATGCATGTAACCTAATTGTTTTTTTGTATTTGTTAATTTTTTGTGTATTTTGTATCATAGATATATAATAAAGATATATCTATTAATTATGTGTCTCATTTCTTTTCAGTAAGCATATACTCATAATAAGCAAACGATCATACATGTTTTGAATCAGATTTGACGCGCTAATTTTATGAGTACATGTCGATATTAATTAACTACACAATAATAAGAGGTAATTAATGCGACGATTTAAGATAAACATTTAAGAGGGGGTTGGATTTTTCATTCTCTATGCATATAAAACTTAAAGTGATTCCAACAGAAAATATTTTAATATTTATGATCATCCACAAGCTATTAAAAAGAATATAAGAACCCCACATCAAACAACAAAGTGTCATCAGTGGATATTAAAAGCATATATCTGACTTTTCTTAAAGAAACTAGGAAAATGACTCAAAATTGAAATGAAAAGAAATATTGAAATTATTTATTTATTCGATTGTTGGTAAGAACCTCCATAACCCAGTTAACAACTGCTTTTGAATACAAAAGCCGATATCAAGTAGGTAAAGATACAAAAATATCATGTTCAGTAGTTTAATGTGTATATTATCATCAATAAACGTATGTATATAAAAACAGAACTCAAACTAATAATAGGTATTTAATTAAACGAAATTATAGAATTTATTTTATTCATTTGTCGCTCACGAATCTAGAAAATTAAGATGCACTGTAATTAATGAATCTGTACTTAAAAAGAAAACTCTGCTATTCCTAACACAATTATAAGTGACTTAACAGCCATTTATCTGTTTCAATTGCAAAGTTAGCAACTTTCAAAGACAGCTCTTCTGTGCTGCTTACCAACTATTAATCGAAGAGGTCTTAAGTAGTTATGGACAATAATAACGATACAAATAAAAATTCTAGTGACCGACGTTCTCTTATCTGTGTCATTTAAAAACCCAGAACAAACAAAATGAGTATCGAGTGCATAAATTGCAGGTTTCAAAGTTGGAAATGATATAGTGAATATAAATGAATGGGACATTAGAAAAGGTATAATATTCTGAAATATGACAACCAGTCATTTGACTGATATTTATCCATTGAACGAAAATAACCTTCATATAATAAACGAAATAGCGTTTCTGTCGTTGAGTGAAAAGAATAAGATTCTGTAGCATACCTACATGCCTACAAACTGCGATTTTTGAAAGTCTTATCCTTTTCCACCATTCACCTATTCAGGCGTTTGATGACGAAATTCTAATAGCAAATTTCGTCGCCTCTATTAATTCTGTACATTACTAAATTTTATTTACATGAAGTCAGCACTTAATAATTCAATGACTAGAATTTTCACAGTAATTATAACCAATGATTTATTTATTTATTATTTATTTTTCAGGCAGAAACCCAAATGTTTATTCCCCTTTCACTCTCTCTGCATAAAACTTGCCTAAACACGTTTAGAATACTATATATTAATCTACCTCTTTACAGCAATACGTAACCGGAACGAAGTACATCA
>BMAW01092621.1:314109-391511 GCA_019974015.1 Nephila pilipes | reverse complement strand
CAACCTTCAACACACAGACACAGCGATTGTTGAATTAAGGAATAATTCAACAATGCAAACTAACGAACGAGACATACTACAAACCGACCCAAACCAACGAGCAGGTCGCCAAATGTTTCAATTTAATCACATTTCATTGAAGTCTCATGCGGTTATAAAACACAACGCCAAACAACACCTGGTCTCAACCTTATGAAATCTCATACAGATAACCATCATGACATGGGATATGATTTCATCTATGTCATGGAGAATACGACTATTCATTATCTTACTGCAGGCATATAAAGTATTGCTTAGAAGTGATCCCCCTTGAGGTTTAAACGCATTCCCCCCCCCCCCGCATTACTAGAACGTGATAAAAGGCAAATTCTTTTGAAATAAAGTAATTATGATGATGAAAGTTTAAAAAAAAAAAGGATATCTCGGTATTCATTTATTGAAGAAGTAAAATTAACTGCAGAAAACTGAAGTAAAATTAACTGAAATGCCCCTCATTCCCCTGTTTCTCTCAGTGATAATAAAAAGAGTGCGTTTATCAAGAGGAAAAATTTAACCATACTCTTATCGAAATGCATATTTCTTTTACAGAATTTTTTGTGTCATTCGGTATAAATTGCTCTACCTTTGATTTAAAATATTAGGGGGTGTGATCGTTATTTTTTTCATCTAGAACCAATTAGTGATTCATCATTAATTATCAATTGAGTCGTAGTTCATATCGATCAAGATTTTCGAATGTTCATCATCAACGTTCATCATCATCGATTGTAATATATGCGAACTCCTTTCATAATTTCAGAATTCACTGTGGTGTAATTAAATCATTAATCAATGACGTAATGCAATATTATTAAATATTATGTTAAAACTCTCTACCTTATTCGCTAGAAAGACTATTAGTTCACACTTTTGTACAGAAAATTTATTTTGATCAAAATATATTTGCGTAAATTACATTTTGGTGTCAGTATTATTTCTATAAATTATTTATACACAGGTGGATATATATTACAAAATGATAATCAAATCTTAAAACGATATAACTACAAAAATATTAATTGCACGTTTCAGTGTTATATTGCACGTTTCAGACAGTGCAAAAATATTAATTGCACGTTTCAGACTAATAGCATGTGAAGGAGAAGCTGCTGTTAAATTTTTATTTCTATACTTTCACTTTTCCGCACAAGATGAGAGCATAAATATCCCAGGTCACCAAGTTGATAGTTCTATTATCTTTTACATAAATATCAAACAAATCTCTCTTTTTCATCAAAACATTTACCAATCGACAGCCGTATGGTTGTGGATCTTCATTTCTATTGTAACTAACTCCTTCCATGCACCTTCCAAATCCAAGACTTGAAGAAAGGCATTCAAAAATTTTGGAAGAAAATTGTACTTCGTATGATGACGCTCACCATGATTTCAATTTAACTTTTAAAGATTTCAAATTGGCGTTCACATGAAGGTGCGAAGTATATAACCCTGTGATTGGCTTCAAAAAAAATTTCGAAATTTGTACAAATGCTATTAGTCTCAAAAATGATGACGTAACAATGACGAATGCAAAGAAAGAGAGAAAAAGAAATTTTAGGGTTGCTATATATAAACGACAATGTTTGAAGGAAAAAATTAATGGTTGCTGTGTTTGGCGATTTATCGCCAATATAAAATTCTACCAATAAGGTTTGGAGGTAAATTACACAAGAACCCCTTTTGAAGTATTGTAAATTTATACTCGATAATTATTTTGAAATCCTTCTACATTATGTTGTTGAATATGATATTGATTACATATATATTTTTTCCAGGGTTGCGCTGCCAAATTGTTGACATATCTGCGAGGAAAAGCTGGCGTTGTCGGTGGATTGGCACTACCAATTCTGTTAATCCAACTGCTAGCTTTATTGTCGGCAGGGTGCCTTATCAAAAGTCTTGAAGCAGAATCACGCTATTTCATATAAAATAAACATCCTACAATAACTTGTATTTTATAGTGCAGTGTATATTTTAACAATTTTATATGGAAAGAATTGAGTTAGAGGGAAATAATAATTAAAAATTTAGATTTTAATGATACTTTTCCATTGAAACACATAATTTTCAAAACCTTTTAAAAGATCCTTTGTGGCTAAATATATATTTTTTATTTTAATTGTATTATTTTCATAGCTAAAATATTTAAATTGATAGTTAATTAAATGTTAATTAACAATATAATATAAATTCTAAGCTCTCTAAATAACTGAATAAGCTTTATAATCAAGTTAAAGTGTAACAATTTTTGTTTATTTAATTCGAAATTTATTCATTTTAGATATATAAATAATATTTACCTGCAGCTGATATTTTATTGTATATTTTCTGTGATAAAATGCTTTCTAATATTTTAATAAGTCTTAGAGAACGTGCAAATGAAAAATAATGTGCAATTATCTCATATATGTTTTAAATATTTTATTTAAAGACTACATATCCACTTTTTGCTTTACGATACACAGACTTTATGTTCAAGAAGGAGTGCATTTTATAAGCCAAAGAAAATAATTAAGTGCTTTTTTGTTATCTGTACAGCAAAATACCGGATTTCAATTAAATAAGCTTTTTCTCTAACTATATACCGTGATTGTTATTTTCTTTTAGCATTGCTTTATTGAGTTTTTGCTTTGTTTTATATTTTTCTTTAAAGTCTTTTTATGAAAAAGAATATTTGAAATATGTTTGTATGCATCTTCATTTGTATACTGTAATTGAAAATAAATGATGCTTCTTTATTTTCGAAGAAATTTATTACCATTGCTTCATGTCCATTAATATTTTATTACACATTATAGCACGCGTTAGTTATCCAAACTCCCGTTAGGCGTATTATATAGATAAAATCTCAGTAGGTATCGCCCCCAGTAACTATTTATGCGATATCCGAATCTTGTGGTATTCTTGATCCCCGGAGTCTTAGTGCACTAAGGCACTGTTGTTTTGTCAGCATGTAGATTTAAATGCTATTAGAATGTTTCAAACGTTGTGTTTTCTTCGAAGTAGAATTATGATTGTCCCATCCTGTTAAGCAAATAAATATCTTTCATCTAAAATATGGACTGGAATTTATTACTGAGTAATCCAAGACACAAATTAAATTCTTATGGAAGCGAGGCCATAGCATTAAATATTTAAAAAAATATTAAAAAAACCTGTTTATTAAAAAAGAATGCGATAAATATTAATTAAATTACAGTAGAAAAATACATACGACAGGTACTAATTACATACTAATTACATTTAATAAAAGATTTCCTTCGGCTGGAAATTGGACCCATACTGATCTTACAATTTTAATCATTTGGGGGGGGGGAAACAAAATTTCTTATAAATTCTAGATAAGTTTGCCATTTAAATAATTATAAATTTTTTCAGTAACAACTTCAAAAATATGTACTTGATTAGAAACTAAGATCTATGAAAAGTGAGTGTTTTGTAACAGAAAAAGAGTTTTTTATAACGTAAGGTGGAAACTAAACAAATCGTGTTTAAGTAATTAAAATAAAAAACTGGAAACCATTTAGTGCTGTAAACATTATTTTTAAAAGAACAATAGTTTTCCAAACATATATTTCTGTCTGAGGTGTATAATCTTGACCATAGATTAAAGTTGTGACAAAGAATGTGGCCGCAGTAGCCACGTGGTCATGATCGAGAGTTCTCGGTCTTTTTCCTACTAATTTAGGAAAGTAAAATTAGTACGAGAATGATTAAAAAATGCTCTTAATAGAGACGGGGATGTAATAACACTGTAGTATTGCCTATTGATCGATTTCCCTTTATCTAAAAAATCTAAGAGAGTGACGTTTTTAGTATTCCAAAAAATCATAATCGTCACAACTTTTCCGGCCGATGAGACCGTATTCTCCTTCTTTGGAACAGATTCACCGAAAACAAACCATTGTTTTGATTTTTGTTGTTTCTGATGTACAATGATAAATTCAAGTCTGAACGACGGTGACAAATTGACAGAAAACGTAACAACTCTTTGTGACATTAATCAAAACTATTCGGCTTCCAATTTGTTTGGGTGTAATTTAAAAGATGGTAGAACACAATGGTGACACTAAGTATTGTTATATATCGTCAAAAACTGGTACTTTTATGCTATCCTCATATGACGAAAAGATTGGCTGTCTGGCTACAAAATATGAGGTTTCTCGTTTTCTAATTTCTAATACATTGTATCAACTTGCAAAAAAGTGAAAAATGATTAACGCCTCCGAGGGGACCATGCGGGATGCACGAACCAGGTGAGCATGAACATTAATATGTTTTAAAAGATGATGAAATGTTGAATAAAGCTGGAAATTCAAAACTGTAGCATTGAAAAAGAGGATCAAATTTTCACTCGAAAATCAGCTGAGAAATTAATTAGAATTTGTGATGTTATTAAAATTATTATAATGCACTCACATATTTACTTTTGCTTTGCATTGTTTAAAACAAAGGATACAAAATTGAAATTGCTTAAACATTTAAATAACGGTAAGCGTTTTCTTGATTATTAGTGTCGTTGCTTCAACCAAGAAACTGAAAATCGGGTTCAATTTGATTTTAAAAATCTTATTTGTTTTTACTAAAGAATTTGAATTCTCAACTGTCTGGTCCGTAGTTTTCCATATGCAAATTTTAGCTGAAGTATAGGGTACGTCTGAACTCATGGCCCAAGCTTTGAGGGAGGGTAAAATTTACATAAAGAAACATTTTTGTGTGGCATCGGAAGTAAAAAGCATTAACGGAAAAACAAAACATTCTGAATGAATAATAACAAAAAGCTCTTTTTTACATTAATAATTAGAATAGGTGCTTAAATTTGCCATCAACAACATCGGTTCAGTCATGACAAGCAAGTCTATCAAGCGATTGATGTACTCTTTCGAAGATGTCAGGTGTTTCACGAATAGTTGCATCATCGACTGAAAGTATTGGTATGAGGTCCCCATCAGAGTGAATTGGAGTCTCGTAGATAGTGCCTTGAGGTGACTCAATAAGCTAAAATAGATACTTGATGAATAGGGTGAATGTACTGAACTGGAGACTGATCTGATCCATCGAAGATCAATCGTGGCATTGTTGTAATTACACGCATAAATGTCAAAATAGATTGGAGCTCCATCATGCTGAAACCACACTGCTTGTCGAACAGCAACTGGCAGTAATTTTAGTAATACCTCTTTCAGAAACATGTGATATATCGTGCCATTGAATCGATTTGGTAGAGAGTATGGGTGAATAAGGAAATCATTCACAATATTCGGCCACATATTAACAAAGATCTGCTTCACAATATACACCAGTCATTGAATCTATACTTCAACGGCTTTATCACTGTTAATGGTCGGACGTTACAGAATTTAATTGTATAAAACTATTATTAGGAAGATTTTTACAATGATGTAAGTAAAAAAAAAATTCTTTTTGCATTTCCTCAGTTTTATTGTTTTCTGCCAACACATTTCATTTCCGTCTTCCTATTTTTGTACCAAAAAAAAACTTCTTTGTGTGCTTTGTATCTTCCCCTATTGTTGGGCCCACGAATTGTCGTCGACACCCAGTACTCGTATTTCTACGCGTTTGCTTTACTACATATTGATATGTTTGTATCCCTTTCCAGTCATGTTTCAAAATTTTGCATTCATTTTGACTTAAATGCAGGAAAGCGAAAAGTTTTTCCAATGATCGGATATTGGATGAATTGGTTTCACTTTGTGTAGTTGTAACTCATTGTGGTGATTCTGACTACGAACTTATTATATCCTCCAGATATTTTATTTAACGAATATTAAATCTGATAAACTTATTCATTATATTTATTCTTCATAATTAAAAGAAATTTTTTAAAAATAATTGCTTCCTGTTTATTTCTAGATGATACAAAGCACGAAATCAATGCTGAATTCGAATCCTTTAAAATAAAAGGCTAGTATTCTTATTAACTTTTTTAAACTCATTATGAAACATCCGAATTTAGAGGCAACCGTATTGATTTTACGATCAATTTTTTTTTCTGTAATTGCGATACAAATTACTGTCTGTTTTTAATTTTCTTAACTCTCCTAAGACTTTTCTTAATTTTCGATATTACTAGAAACAAAAACACCGATTAATTGTCCAATAAGAAGTTTTTTTTTAAATCAATATTTATAAGTTTAATGTATATTGACAGAAAATAGTACCGAGTTTATTTGCAATCAATAAAATGGAAGAGGCAAAAAAAAGTCTGTAATGTGGATGTTTTCATAATGAAATATTAATTGACGAGTTTTGTTAATAATGAAATCTGTATTTTGCATTTTTAAGAAGTCTATTTGAAAATGGACGGAATGCTATTAAATTTTTAAATGTTTGAAGAAGTATACAATTTACTTTAATTGAAAAACAAACAAACGTGCGTAAAATATTGTTATAATATTAAACCTGTTCGTTTTCTAAAAAAATTGACTATACAATTTAGTATTTGGTACAATGTTGAACCTTTTTCCTATCGAAATTTATTTGGTACTGAAACATGCAAATATTTACAGTGCTGATAAAACTTTAACAATACATCACGAAATATGAAGCAAAAAAGTAATTCTGAGACATGTTATAAAGAAGCGAAGTGGAAGAACATTAAACATATAAATATGTCTGGTTTCAATAATTTACTTTAATTCTTAATAATTTACAAAAATTGGAAAACTCCTGCATGAAATGTTATTATGATACTAAACTTGTTCTTTTTCTATTAAAAAATCTGACTGTCATGCTTAGTTTTTGGAATAATTTTTAGTTTTTTTTCTTGGAGTTTCATCGACCAGTGGTTTTCCGATGTCGTGGAGGGGGAGAGTGTCGTTAGCGACCTTGATGCTGCAGCATTGTTTCGAACCCTGGTCCAATGGGTCCGAAAGAAAGTTGATCGGTCGCTTTTTGTCATGCCTTAACCAACTAGGCTAAAGAAAACGCCCTATTCGAGTTCGTTAATGAGGCATTTTAACTTCTGCCGCTGCTGTAGAAGAGAGTCGCTGCATACTCCCCCTCCAGTATCATCGAGATGATACGAAGAGAAACATTGGTATTTTTGGGCAGAAGTTTTTTAAGCCATTACTGCAATTGATATTCATCCCTCTTCTGTTGAATTGAGTTTTATTTAGGTCAGTTTTCCCTTTTTTGAGTCATCGGCTGTCTCGTTTTGAGTGGCGGGTCTTGTCGACACGTGTGCCAGAGCAGGGATATCACTAGTCGTGATTTGTGTGAGTTTGTCTTAGTTAGACATACAAAGGCAAGTGTTTTTAAATCGGGGAGATACGCAATCAGTTGGTATAGGTTGTGCTGCCATCTAGTGTTCAAGTCTTGAGTCACCACTTCGGCTGCCAGAGGGTTTCCGACCCCGTGGAGGGGGAAGGAGTTGTTGGCGACCTTGATGAAGCGGCGTTGTTTCCAACCCTGGTCCAGAGGGTCCGAAGAAAAGTTGATCGGCAGCTTTTTGTCATGTCTTAACCAACTAGGCTAAAGAGAACACCCTATTCGGGGTAATTAGGAAGGCATTTTAACTTCTGCCGCTGTTGTAGAAGTGAACCACTGCAGAGTAATGTATTAACTACTGAGATAAGCGAATAGTTATTGTGCTGATAAAGCGTTTTGTATCTTTCATCACATTTATTAAATCTATTGTAGCTTTCGATAATATGCAAATTCTAAAGATAGAAATCCACATCGTGCTTTTCAAGCCATCAAAGCAAACTTTGTTCCATGGTTTCTTATTCAGTTACAATTAAGGCATTTGATGAAATAGGATAAATTGACTGTTTTTATTTGCCCTTTCTTTTTTATTTTGAGATTCTTATTTTGTTTGATTTGATTTCTATTTTGCTACAATCGCTAAATATTTCATTTAAAAAATAACTACGTATTTTGTATAATTATGTCGTAACAATTGTGTCCTTCTCAGGATGCTAAAATTTCCGTTTGTGAGTTATCTTGAATTCGTTCACGTAATGTTAATCTTATGGAATTCCTTTCTCGCATTTAGATCATTGTATTTATTTGAAGCAATAAAATGCATTCGAAAGTATTACAATAATAATAATAATAGTAATTTACATCTTTCTTTTGATTTAAGAAGTATCTTTAAATATATATATTTAAAAAAAAACACAGAAAGATGATTCAATAAAATAAACATTAAACAATTCGAAAATGAAATGGAAAAAAATAGCAATCTTACTTTATAACCATGGGTGCCATACTTAGGATTCTGTTAGGGTTGATAGGGAATGAATAAGAGTATACTATCTAAATAAAAAGGAACTTACTTGATTCAACTGTTTTTTTTAGATATATCACAATTAGGGACATAATTAAGGACAAAGTAACTATTATACATTTATTTTTCTTATATTTGTTACCCGATTTTCACAACTCTTGTGGTACCGAATAGTTATAAATATCCTATACATAATGTATCATTTATCTTTTGTTCTCATCTTTTTCTAGTACCTCGTGCTATGCTATTGCGGGAAAATGCGCTGGAAGCACTTTTCGGTGGTTATAGTCGACACCGGGCTTTAATAGCAACTTTCACCTCACCATCACAACGAAAGTGATGCTCCTGAAAGAGAAAGAAGATGAGAAAGTAGAAATGTTGGATGCAAAGATGCTTCGCTGCTTCGACCTCATGATAATTAGAGTCGCTATATATTCCTTAATCCTCAGCCCTCCAACGACTCCTGCGAACAAAGAAATCAAATTAATTACTTAGAGGTACAAGCAGCTTTCAATTAAGAGAAGAATTTTGAAATTTGGTCATGGAGGCATTACTTTTCAATCGATAGTCTAAATTTCAGAATGTAATTAAAATCCATAGAATTAGCATTACCCGCAAGAACGGGAAAAGATTTGTAGAGAGAGTTATAAAGTCACACAGATAAATGAATTCGCTATCCCTAAGCAAGCTTACTAGAGTTAAAATTATCGGTATTGAAAGCCAAACGTATCTTCCTGAGCAGAAGAAAACATCTCTTTGCTTACAGGTTTTTTATTACTTTCTTGGTTACATATTGCGGTTATTTTGAAACATACGTTGTGATGCATTCACTCTAAGGTGTGGGCGAATAAATACAAATGTATTATAAGCATCATAAAAAGTTACGCATACAAACGTAGTTGAGCGTTTCCTTAACGCAAATCATTTCAAATTTCCTCTCTAAAACACAAAATGCTAGAGAGAGTCCCTATCAGTTCCTTACTTCCAAAAACTCTCTTGTCAAATAAACCAACACAAATACCCTTATCGGTGTTACCTGGGTTACCACCTGATAAGCGGAAATGTACTTTAAACTACGGCATTTTTCATCGCACGCTTATTTCTCTCGCCATTATCGATTTCAACAGTTTTTTTTCCATACCTTATCATCAGACTCTTTTACCAATATTTTCCCTCTTTGTCTATTGTTTCGACCCAAACCATCCAATCAGAATTTCCTTCTCATCTGTGATACAACAATGGGCGAACCCTCCACCGGTGATAGCAGTGTCAGTGCTGGTGATATTGAGATGAAGCTGAAGTCACCCGACGAAAAAGATAACGAAACTGTTTCCAGTGGCGATTCTAAGGTCACAAGCGCCTCTGACGAAAAACCTCCTAAACCTCCGAAAAGAGATTACGCTGTGGAAAAGGCAGAAACGCATCAGCAATCGCCAACTGAAAGCGTCGAGTACGCAAGCGTGAATAAAAGAAAGAAATTAGTGTCGTTCCCACCCAGACCAGAGTTTGTTTACAAGCCAGAAAGCTCAGAAGCTTACATGACGTGCCTAAAACATTGCTTGGTGGTGATCAACCTGCTGATATGGGTAAGTTATACAAGTGTTTGTGCGTTTTATATTCGAATCGAAACTGTCTCAAACAGATTCGAATTTTGCGAACTAAAAATAGAAAGTAAAAGTGTGTCTTCGATCGTGTGCATTGTCTATTGCACCTGCTCTACGGTGACGTATGAATTGGCACACGTAAATGGACTACTTAGTCGCCGAAGCATTAAACTTTTTCCTGTTTTGGGTGGAAATCATCCATGCGTGCATTCTGTCATATGGTAGAAAGTAATTTTTTATTCGTCTTTTTGTTTAGTTGGAGAGAATTTATCATCAAACCATAAATAGAACAATGCTTCAGAATTCAGATAAACAATAATTTTAGAGCCTTTAATCAAATATATGGAAATTGTATAATTTCAGTGTTGGAAATTTCGCTTAATGTATTTCATGATGCTGGAAGTGAAACACTTGTATGCTAAAAAAGTAATTGGCATGCAACTGTTATTTTCTCTTTTTAAAAAATTACGTGACGTGTGAGGTTGGCTTGAATGAAAACTTTTTTATGCGTAATAAATTAAACAGAAGTGTTGAATTCACAGTAAATAAGGTGAAAGAACCTATTATCGGGCATTATATTCTTTTAGAGGTTCATTTTTAGATTATATTTTTGGGGTTGTAAAATATGAATAGGGTTATAAAAACAACGCACTAGCGTTAAAAACTAATCATTAGAATTCGTTTGTTTTGTTGGTATCTTTATTAACAAAAAAGGAAGTGGATGTTTAGTAAAATTGAATAAACGAACATAAATTTTACAACAGGTATTGACCAGTTCGTTTTCGGATCACCCTTTAAGTAAAGGGGAAAAAATGTTAAATTAATTTTCATTCAGAAAATCGATTCTAAAAGTAACGAATAACTTTTCGATAAGGAAATTACCACATTGAAAAGATTTTAAAGTGTTTATATTTGAATAAAATGCGTTTTGATCAGAAATACCAAAAATTAAAAATCCTTTAGAGAGAGTTTATGTGGGCTTATTATCATTTTACTATATCTATTTTTTCTTATTTATTTTCCACTTCATTTAATAAATATTAATATCATTAGCAATTTATGGCTGTTCAATCCAGAATATAATTAACAAATATAATGACATCCAGATAAAGTTTTTTTTTGTTGTTTTGTTTTAAGTTGCTTGAAACACATAACAAATAACTTTTTCTTTTAAATTCGACTTCTAGCAATAGAACATCTGCTACACAGAACGAGTTACGCAATTAAATTTTGCAAAATGCTTTCTCCAAATAAAAAAAAGGCATTGTGTTTAAAGACTTATTATTTCATTTATTTCTCAATTTGATTACAATTAGAAAATATTTGACGTTGAGTAATACAATACTTTCATAAATAATACAGAAGGTCATTTCTACAACGAGCTGTACTTAACGAACATTTAATTATGATAACAATTTATTAACACTATTTTTAAAAAATGACGTAAACAATTGAAGTTTTTTGTTGCTTAGAGTTCTTGGTTAGAATTTAGACTCTCTCCGTACATTTGTTATATGTTGTAATATGAACTTTTAAAAAGTAATGAATATTTATCATTCAGTCTCTTAAAAACCATTATAATTAAAATGTTTACGTAAAATTGCATATTCTTCACGAAGTTTTCGGAAACTTCGAAAATGTCCTGATTAATAAACATATCAAAATTCAGACTGTTGAAATATAGAATACTTTGTTATATATATTCATAAAAGCTTTACGAGCAAGACAAATTTCCTTATAACTTAAGAGTGCCAGGTCGTGTGAAGAATAGTAAGATACCGAATTTAAGATTACTTGTATTTGTGACATATATCTTTTAAAATTATTAACAGAGTTCGTATTTTTTGTGTTATCATATTTTAATCATTCTGTCGAACTATTAAATTAATTTTTAATCAAAAAGTTGTGTTTCTTCTGAGTCGAATATGGGCAGGATTTCTGGGACATATTCACATTTAATTATCATTTAAAAAGAATTCCTGAAATATACAAAATATTTTACACCCAATATATAAAACAATATGAAGAAATAATGAGCCAAATTTTTTTGATGATATCCCGATATATACTTTTCATGAAAAAAAATATAGAATTTTGAATATTTTTTTTTCTTTTTTCATATAACAGTGTTATTTCTTAAAATTTAGGTATTACTTAGAGAAAAATATTTTTGCTTCACTATGCATAAATATCCTTAATATAAGCATAAGCAATTTAATATCATATAGAGAAATAGTTTTTTTTTAAAAGTGTACCTAAATGAAAATATGGCAAAAAAATTCATGTCCATATTCAACTAAAAGGGGGAACTAATAACTTTTTGACTAAATAATTGCTTTTTTAATTCTATAGAATAATTGATTTGTCATTAAAAGACGTACAAAAGTCTTATCTTTGCTAATAATTTCAGAAGATATGAGTCAAAAAAACAGGGAGTCTCATTAGATATTTCGTTATTCTTCATAAGTCCTTGTACCCTCGAATTATAACATCGAAAGTGTTTGTATATATATTTTTTTGAAATACTTGAAAAGACTATCATCCAAAGAATGATTTATTAGCAGACAATTATCTCCTTTTCATTGAATTATTTCTTTGAAACATCTGGCATTTCTATAACTGTACGAAACAGATTTTTTTTTCATACGAAAATAAGCAAAAAAGTTGAATTGGTTCATTTACTTGTATAAAATTTTTACCAAAAAATTAATCTATAATTTTTGATAATTTTTTTTCATCTGTGAAACGGTCGTTCTGTAGCAATTTGCGTTTCCCCCTTAGACTTACCAGAGAGGCTTTTCTATTTGATTTGCTTAAAATGGAATCTCATCAAATAACACAAAACATGATTTACGCAGATTTAATTGTAATTATGAAATGAAGTACGAATAGATCTGATTATATACATATATAAGTGGTGAAGAATTTACTATCGAGGATGGAAGTTAGTTGATCATAGTAAGACGGTCGGAACCACCCGTCCATTATTAAAGAAACTGCAGCGACTCTCTTTAACAACAACGCCAGAAGTTAAAACGCCTTAATCACTAACCCGAGAGAGACGTCTCTTTGGCCTAGTTGGTAGAGGCAGAGTAAAAGTGACCGGTCAACTTTTCTTCGGATGCATTGGTCCAGGGTTCTAAACAGCCGCTGGCTCTTAGAAGCCAAACAACAACTCTCTCCCCCTGTACGAGTTCGGATAATCACCCAACTCAGAAAAACTATTAGAGGATCTTTGAGGAGATATAAAAAGAGTCAAGGAATATAACTCTCAATTCCAGTTATCCTACTCGAACCTAAGGGAATCTGTAAGAGATAAATTAATTTAATTTTTCAGACTATAATTCAGTCTCTTCTAGGCTAAGTAGCTATTGAGAGAGTAGATAGACATCAACTTTAAATATTTATTACTTGAATAAAAATTAATTTCTTTTTGTACATAGGTGCGTGAATTTTAAATCATCGAACTATTATCATTGACTGTTATAGTTAAAATTGGTATTAAAAAAAGGGAAACTATTAATAACCAATGGGCATCACAGTTCTTAAAAATGAAAACGAATTGTATTATTCTCAAATTTGTATTTATTTTATTAAGTTTCCTTAATATTAAACTCATCAGTATATGATGTAAATCATGCAGCCAGACAGGTATTTTGGTACTATTCCATTTCGCAGGCGCAAGCGATTAAGTCGCCAAAAAAATGATACAACCGCCGCCAAATGGAATATGTGTACTCGGTGTGTTATCGCCTATAAAGTCTGCTTTGCGAGATGGAAAAGTACCGGAATTTTATCCCAGAAATTAATTCGAAAATGGTTGAATGAAAATTTGTTGAATTGTATTTGTAGACTTACAGCAAAATGTCTTTAAATTTCCAGTAAAAAAATTAAATTCACCCAATTTAGAAACGTTTCCGAATAACAGCCGAGATTTTTTAGAAAATAATAATTCCAGGAATATTCGAAAACAAAGCTTTGTTGAAGTGTCGATCAATCTTTTTATTAAAATTATTTTAACTTAAAAATGCACGTATTAAAATTCTGAAATAACTTATGAACACTTTTTGAACATAACTTTATTTGCCATTTTAATCTACATATCCGATAATATTCTTAAAATTAAGATTTGTTCACAATTTTGCTCCAATGATTCCCTCACATTTTTAATCTTAAATTACATTTACAGTATTTTCAAATTTAAGATTACACCCCCTTTTTTTTCTGGTCTGAAAAATTATTCGTATTTTCAGTTTAAATAAGCAATTACTTAATATTACTTAAGTCGTTCACACAAACCCAAAATTATCTCGCAAAAATGATAATATTTGACGTTTGTTTGTCAACTTCTCTGCGATCACGTTTTCAGTACCACATTGTTTAAAAGAGGAAGAAAAAATTATAACGTATATCCTTTGCTGATATGAATTTTAAAATGTGATATTAAAGTTTTATTTTTGGCATGGTTAAAAAGAGATGAAAAATTAATCATTCATAGATCCCGAAAATAGTTTATAAACAAATAAACCTTAGGGCACATATACGAGTAAATAATTTTAATAATTACCAAATGCGGAACGAAAATTCGACAGTTAACATACACGAAAAATGGGTGATAAAGAACGCAAAAGTCTGTTTTTAAAGAACAAAAATTCCGGCAAGAATTATCCAGCAATAAAAAAATTATTTTGGCAAATGCATTGTTTAATCAAACAGTTTTAAATAAAATAATATTAAAAAGTAATAATAATAGTATAAAATAAATAATAATTAATAGTATTAAATAAATATTAATTAATTAATAGTACTAAATAAATATTAACTAATTGATAGTATATAAATAAACATTAATTAATTAATAGTATTAAATAAATATTAACTAATTAATAGTATTAAATAAATATTAACTAATTAATAGTATTAAATAAATAATAGCATAACTAGATTTAAATAAAATACTATTAAAAATATAGCACGCCCATTCCTCTAAACCAGGGGTCTCCAAACTACGGCCCGAGGGCCACATCCGGCCCGCGGACAGATTTTGTCCGGCCCGCGGAGAGCTAGCATACTTGAAAGAAAACGAAAACTCCTTCTAGAGAACATATTTATTTTTTATAGCAAATTAAATTTAGTTTACTGAAGTAATCTATTTTTATGTTGAATAATTATTAATATGACATCTACATTGATATGGTCATGGGCTAACTACTCATAACATTGTTGTAGGTTACTATATACTAACTAACAAATTATTGAAATGAATCCAACTAACATTTTATACATTTTAAATGAAAAAATAACTTATAACAAGCATAATGACATATGAAATACTAATGAGATTTATGTAATTGAGATTTTCCACTGACAATAGTTTGTAGTTGTGGACTAATTTTACTTGTACCAATTATTAAAAGAGATTTAAGATGCTCATCAGTTAATTTAGATCTGTAAACATTTTTTGTGTACTTCATTTTGGAAAAGGTCTTCTCACACAAATAAGTAGTACCAAAAACAGAAAACAGCCCACGAGCAAATTTATGCAAATTATCAAATTGTGTCAGTG
Organism: Nephila pilipes; assembly: GCA_019974015.1. Taxonomy (NCBI): domain Eukaryota; kingdom Metazoa; phylum Arthropoda; class Arachnida; order Araneae; family Nephilidae; genus Nephila; species Nephila pilipes. Next base: position 376,048 of record BMAW01092621.1, on the reverse strand, counting down.
GAAGACACTTATAAAATTCCAACAAAGATAAGTTTTGATATTTGTTCTTAATTATATCACTGCACTGTAGATCAATCATTTCCATTTGAAGTTCCGGGGCTAGGGTTTCAATGTCAGTATCAAAAGGATTCTGAAAAATCTTAATTTGATTCGCAATGGCATCAAAGTCCGAGAAACGAGAATCAAAATTTATTTTCAAAGCACTCAAAGTTTCGATTGCAAAATCGATAGGAAACTCGGTCTCAGTGGTGTGGCTGAATATTTCACATGTTTTAAAATGTGAAAAACATTTACTTCGTAGTTGTGATTGAAACAGTATCAATTTCTTCCGGAATGATTTGATATTAGTGTATAAATCAGGAAGATGCTGGTTTTCTCCTTGCAATCTCAAATTCAGTTCGTTCACATGTTTTGTCAAATCAACATAGAATGCTAACTTCCACAGCCATGCGTTGTTTTGCAATTCAGTAAGAGGGCGATGCTTTTCATTCAAAAAAATTTCGATCACTGCTCGAAGTTCAAAAAAGCGCTGAAGGACTTTCCCACAACTAAGCCAACGTACGGCAGTATGATAAGGTAAGTCATTTTCTCCAATCTCTTCAATAAATTGCACGAATTGTCGGTGATTCAGCCCAAAAGATCTGATAAAATTAACAGTTGATATGACTGGTTTCAGAACTTCAGACATATCCAAACATTTTCCGCACAAAGACTGTTGATGAATGATACAATGTAAGACTATTGGTTTTGAACCACCGTCATTTTCTACAGCCTTTGACACAAGAGCGACCACTCCTTTATCTTTCCCACTCATGTTTTTGCCTCCATCAGTTGTAATACATTTCAAGTTTTTCCATCGAAGGTTCTTTTGGTTAATGGCCATTTCAACTCCTTTAAAAATATCTGAACCAGTAGTTGTGCCATGAATACTATACATATCAAGAAGTTCTTCATGCACTTCATAGCTTTTATCTACTCCTCGAATATAAATCAACACCTGAGCAGTATCTGACACATCCGTTGACTCATCCAAGGCCAAAGAAAACCACTCAACATGTCCATTTTTGTTGAACAGTTGAGAGGATATATTTTCAGCGATGTCTTCTACCCTTCGAGCCACAGTGTTTGCTGACATACTGACAGTTTTTAATAAATTTACCTTTTCAGGGCACATTTCTTCGGCTACTGCGATTATGCATTCTTTGACCATTTCTCCATCGGTGAATGGTTTTCCACGTTTTGCAATTTCAAGAGCCACACGAAAGCTGGCATGAGTTGCAGCCTCTTGTTCAGTTTTGAATTTTGTAAATAAAGATTGCTGCGATTTCAATCCGAGCTTCATAGCTTCGAATTTTTCTGTCCGCAAACTTCCTGTATATTTTGAGTAATTTTGAAAATGTTTTGCTTCATAATGACGTTTAATGTTATATTCTTTGAGAACGGCTATGCTTTCATTGCAAATCAAACATAGCGCCTTGTTACTGGACTCAATTACGAAATACTGAATGTTCCACTGATCTTTGAATTTTCTGCATTCACTATGAATTTTTCGCTTCTTTTCCATTCTACTAAATCACACACAAAAGCAACAATTCAAATCAAAATATTGTTACAAAGATGTCTTAAACTTAAACACGCACAAACACGTTTTAAGGAGGTACGCACTATTTAATTTCACAGCAGTGTCATAGGAACTGACTTGTGGTTGCGCCACTAGCCTTCTTATATATTCCACTTACTGCCATCTAGAAGTGAGTGGAAGACACCAGAACTTTCTCGAACCAACGAGATTATTCTGTAAGTGCTATTAGCGCCATCTGTTAGCGATAGAAGGTACTACCTATTTCCGCTTGTGTCCACCAGATGTCCTGTCACGTTACTCCTCATGGCTCGCTCGTACTCTACGACTAATCTAGAAATTACAGATAATGACAGGAAAATTAATAATATGCAGTGTTGCCGTTTTGCGGACTTTAGTCCGATTTGCAGCCTTTTTTAAACGTGGCGTACTTTTTCGGACTTTTTTTTTCATGTAAAAAAAATACTCATTCGTTACTTGAGTACTCGTTACTCGTTAGGAACCGAAGTAACGATTACTGAAGAAAAAAGTAATCAATGATTACTTGTGTATTTCATTACTTTTGTAATCAATGATTACTATGGCGATACGATGCGGGTACCCCATTATAACGGATACCCATACGATACGGAAAATACATCAGCTTCCCCGTCGCTAGAGGCATCTGGCAGAAATTAAATGAGTATCGTCCCCGTCGCTAGAGGCATAAAATTAAAGCGTTCCCGTCGCTAGAGGCATCTGGCAAAAAAGTAATCATATTTTACACCACTAGTGGACTGATTCCACTTTTTACCACCGGCAACAATGAATGATAATATGGTTTTGGCCCTTGGAATTTACTGGAGTAATCAATATGGCCCTAAGGCTGGAAAGTTTGGAGACCCCTGCTCTAAACTATATTAAAACGAAGATTATATTTTCACCATGGTTGAAAGAAACAACTCAACAAATTTACTACGCTTTTTTTATGCAAATCCCTAGAATCAATTTTTTATGCATTTGCTTTGACATACTTACACTATTAAAACTATTGCGATTTTATTTTATTCGAAGTTAAATATGCCCCCTTAAGATACCCACTCCCCCCCCCACCCAGCATTTCAACAATTACAAGGTTCAGCAACGGTTATAGGTTCAAAATTCAGACAATAATTAATTACTATTTCATTCTTCAAACTATAAAAGTATTCGAATAAAATTGGCTTCTGCTATTACAAACCATTCCTTCGCGTGCAACGTTTGAGTCATTTTTATTTAAATAAAAAATGAAATTTGTTCACATTTAAAAATATCACGTGATAACACGTAGTACTTAACGATCTCGCAACGAACTTAAGAAATCTATGATAAAATATTAATTAGAACAACTTTTATTGTTAATTTAGTTTTATTTTTTAATAGGTATTAAAAATAAATTTAAAATTTCGAGATATATCATCCATTGCATCAAAAAAATAAACATATTTAAAGTTTTCAAAAACTTAAAGCCATTAAAAAAATCAAATTTATTTTTAAAATTTACTTATGAATGAAATTATGAAATTTTTTGTATTTTCTGCATTGTAGAACTGTATTATTTTTTTATTATTACAGACTGCTATTTAAAATAAAGCATTTTAAAACTTTTATTATACATTTATTTTTTAAATACATCAACAAATTTCATTTATAAAACATTATATTCTTAATTTGTATCAACTCAGGCGTATTTATTGCACATACTTTCCTTTCAATAAATTATATCTATTACGAACTGAAAAAGCAAGCAGTTTTTGAAAAATTATTTCCAAACATCTAAAATTATAAATTTTGTGTTTCTCATAACCAACGCAATCTAAGTAATTCAAATGAAATATTCAAGAAGTGTATTTTGTTAAGAAAGAAGTTGGCTGACCTTTCCTGTGAGGAGAATGAATAATAACGATTTTCACAGAACGAGCAAAAAAAAAAATATTTTTATCGCTAGGGATAAATGCATTTGGAGTGTTTGTAAACTGAATGAAAATTACCAAACTTACCTATAAAAGGAAACAGCTTAAAATAGTTCCTCTTTAGTAATCAAGTGTGCACGTTATTTTATTTTTATTTTCGAAATAAAGGGGCAAAAATACCGTATTTTTTAGAAGTTCTTTTGTGTTCAAATGAAAATGAAACACTTCATTGCTCATGTGAATCAATGTCAATGGCAATTAACTACAGATCTCGACAAAATTTCAAAGAAAAGATCTAGCTAATTTTAATTGATTTCGGCTAGTTTGATCGTTTCAAACGCTGCTTTTTCCTCCGAATCTCTGGATTATATATAAAAAAAACAATCAATTTATTTCCTAGAAGAATTATAGAAGAAGAATTTAGAAGCATTTGAGGAACATATTTCATCGACTAATTTAAAGTAAAAGCGTTCTCTTTTCATCGCATCAAAGTTTGCGTGTGAATTCTTGACAGTATTTGAAGGTTGTCAGTTTATTTGCAAAAACTATTTACTTTCAGTGTGCGAATAATATTATTTTTTGACACTTGCACATGTTAAAGATATTAAATGAGTATCCCTCGACTCAACGAAGGGAACATTTAGCATATTTCTCTTTTCAATCACATATAAGTTCCTTAAAGACTAGTCCTTGATTTCGTAGCAGGATTTTTTGTGTGTTTGTCTCGTTTCTTCCATAAACAGAAAAATTTTATGAAACCACCATCTAAATCAAACAGCAGTGCAACAATTTTTAAATCGCAGAAAATGTGCCTCTTCTGATCTTTATATTTGACTCCTTTTAGCTTTGTAAGTTTCATGCGTGTTCACTGCAAGAGTTCAAGGCACTGACAATTTTTTGTTATTGTGTACTAGTCCTGTTTTCAGATTAGTTTTAGAGGAATATATAAAAATACGCCCACCTGTTTAATTATGCTCAATACCTAGCGATCCCACCAATACGTTTACATCTATGCAGAAACACATTGAATATTTCATTTAAAAAAATTCTGATAAAGTTCTATTTCGTATTCGAAACATGGAAATCTTGAGCTAGTCGATTCCATCATTACAGTCTAGAATTTAATAGTTAATAATTTAACAACTTGTTGTTCAGAAAGTTTCAAATAACGGACCAAATCATTCAATTCCTTCTGCTCCATCAGGTTAGGCAACATGTCATGAGATTCAGGAATATACTTTTCAACATGTTGTTCATCTTCATTTTCACTTTCGTCTGATCCTTGTCAACTGTTTTCAGGCTACAATCAGGAAAAAGTAAGCTTTCCACACAGGTTTAAATACTGAGGAAACATCGGGATATTTAATTTTATGTTTCGTTTTGCATGAATGGCCCTGCAATATTAGAAGGGAAAACTAAGGGTAATTAATATAAGATTTTTGCTCGCAGTAAACCATTGGGACAGCAAATGGCATACTTTTGCGATTTCCTTTCATCCATTCAGTAAGTGTAGTTGTGCAGGTTACACGCAAAATATGAAATGCCTGTTATTCATCCATATCACCAAAAACATAATCAAAATGTAATTTATATGCCTTTTTAACTAATTTGCTGATTGGCTTTCTTTTTACTTTACTTACCATGCGCATTGCAGAAATTATAAGGTTGGTTTATCCAACCACGATGTTTAGTGAATGCCATCTCGTAACTATTTATGCTTGCATTCACTTTGAGCAAGAAATGCTTCAAAGGTTGACAAACCCTTGAAAGGCAATCAACTACATCTCAAAAACGAGAAATAGAGCAAGAAGTTGGATGAATGTACAATATGACTGTCACCAATGTGATTCAACACGTACTGATATTGCTCTGCTGCTCGTTGCTTTACCCAAGCATAATACTGTGCTGCTATTTGGTGCTCATTAATATGAAGTTTATCAACTATTTAATACATGAAAAAATAATAAAATTCGTATAGCTATTTATTTCGTCATTATTTTGTGAAGGAAAAATTGAAAATTTGTTAATTTATTGTGAAAGAAAAATTGAAAAAAATACGAAAAATGAATATTTTAATAAAATATTTTTGAAATATCTGAAAACTCTCTAGGATAGGACATTTCGAAAGGCTGTTTCAGATTCTATAGGGAAAAAAATGTAAGAACGACTTTATTTCCAACCAAATGCAAAATGTGGCTGTTGAATAATGTGTTATTTTGAATTTCGTGGATATGTTAGATTAAATTTCTTCATAAAGTCTTTTTTTTTTCCTTCCCTCATTTAAATGATTATTTTAGTAAAAGCTGATTTTCAAAAATTATTTGGAATTTGCATTGAAATTTTTCGTAATATTTATGTTTCACATTAAACAGTTTTGAAATTTTAACAACAACGCGCTATTTTGGATGATTTTAAAAATGTTGTTTTTGCATAAACTTGGAATTTTTTTTTCAAATAGAAAAAATAAATCTTGGAAATTATTTATATATTGAAACTTCCAAATCATACAAGGAACATCACTTTTTAAAGTTAAGCTACTCATTTTTTTTTTCTACTAATTCATCTTTTTCCGATATATACTTTTCCATATTTTGTCTCTTACATTTCATTACAGCAAATATCTTCTAATTTCAAAAATTGTTACTGATAAGGTGTTCTTTTTCAAGCCGAAAAGAATATATGGCCGTAAAGATGGTTTAACAGGGAGAGAGAGAATATGCCAGGCAGTGATTCTGATTGAATAGCGATGATCTTGGCTACAAATTTTACCCAAAACGTTATATTTGAAGTTAACTGAATAACTGATAAAACTGAATGCCCCGTAACAAGTTGCAAAATTTCTAATATGAACTTGCAGAGAGTATACATAATTGAGCGTCTGAGCAGGTAGTTAGAATTTGTGCATCAAGCGAAATTGTGATTACGTATTTTGAATTTTTTTTCCCGATGATTATACGAACTTTGAAATTGTACTATCTTGTATTTATGGTCGTGGTATCCCAGTGGCCATGATTTCGAACTCTCCATTAGAGTTGTTTTCGTAGTGTTGTTGGTTGGAGTTCTTATGCAACAAAAACCCACCATATATCGGAACTAATATCGAAGCTCCAAGTCCTCTCGTTGGTTTCATGTGAAAATTTGGAGATGGAGGTGCCAGTTCATATGTCGTCCTAAGTCACTTGACCGACATTCAAAACTGCGAGGACACTCTCTTATAGCCCTCGTGTTACATATAAATGTCAAAGTTAACATTATCTATCATATCGACTATTCATGAGTGTGTGTTGCTCACTAGTTACAGGACATATGTTTGCTAGAGATTTTCATAGAAAAAATTTAGATTTACTCTGAAAGAACCTACTTGTTAATTGCGAAAGCCTTTCTTACATTTGAAAATTGTTTAATCTTGTAACGGTATAAAGCGAAAAATTAGGTGTTTTTTCAATATTTTTAATGTTTAAGGGGACAGTATAACAATAATACTAGTATGTAGACTACACATATGCGGGAATTATATTATTGAATTTACTAATTTTAAGTCAGGGCAGACGTACAGTTTATTCGATAAGTTATAAATACACTATATATTTACAACAATATATAATATTTAACACCGTATAATTAAGTATTTTTGTCTCATCGAATCTTTATCGGTTATACTACAAAAACCTAAAAGAAAGATCATAAGATATTAGATATTCTAAATAATTTTTAACAGTGAAATTTTACTATTGTCCCAACTACATTTGTAATAATATTCTTTGTTATTATAAACTATGTTTCTAAATTTATAGCCTTCGTGTTGCTTCAAAGTACGACGTTAATAAATAATCAATCAATCAATGGTTCTATGTTGACACTACAGAATATTTTCAACAATTTTATTATCGTTTGTTCAAATCATGATAACGTTATCACATGGATAAAAATGTATAAAAATATGGAATAATTACTTAAATGGCGTAGAGATTAAAAGAGGAACTTCAGCACTATTTTATCATTCTTAAAACAATTTATTTGATTAAAACTAATCGATTATGACGAAATTATAGCAATTCGAAAAAACAGCATTCTGAATTCTTAAGTGTCTGGAGACTTAAAGAATTTTTTCAGACTATCATCGACTATAATGTTAAAAAAAAAAAAAAAAACAGGATACCAAATATTTTTTTTCATACAGAAGAAAAATTAAATGAAATCTTTCACAATTCTGCAAACATGTTAATTCGTAAGACTTGACAGATTTGAATTTTTTAAAAGTTTCTGAATCAGCATTCGCGTTAGCAACAATAAGTTTCACGATTCGATACCATTGTGCGAGAAGTTCCCAAATGAAAAACTCGCTTCTGTGAATGTTATTTGTCGTAATAAAAGAAATAAAAATGTTACAGAAGATTCTGTGAAATAAATAAATCGTGTTAAAATCTTTTTTCAACGGCGACCAGCAAATATTAGCTACAATGTGTGCTACACAAAAGAAAGTTAATAGGTTATAACAAATGTACTAATTTGTCCTGCCTTGTCCTTAAAATATATTTATAAACATTTCAATTAATATATAATTTTTAACATTAGCATTGAAAGTTAGAAATTAGTTTTTTGTTTAAGGTATCTGGAAATGTTTTGTAAAGAAATTCTTCTACAAGGAAAATAAGTTTATTTTATGCCAAATCTAAATATATTGCTCACTTTTTTAAATTAAGAGCAAAAAAGTTCCTGTGTTAATATCGAAATATGTATATACATGTTTCTGTTTATGTAAAGAAAATCACGTTTATATTCATAAATAAATACGAATATATATGAGCAATTACTATTAAGTACATCTTACATAAAATCCACTGCATTTGTAACTTTAAAAAATTACACAGAATTAATCAACATGGCATCCTATGCATTGCACATAATTATAATTTCTAAATTTTGATTTAATTTAATTAAAAAAATTTAATTATTTTTTAATTCAATTTAATTTTATGATTCAAATTTTCCTTAATTTTTATATAAATGCTGTGCTATTCTAAAATTTCTGAGTGTTCATCAGGAAAAAAATTACATTCGCTATCTCAATTAACTTTTCAATTCTAAATTAAGAACAACTAATAAATTCTTAAATTACCAACCCACTTGTTTGACTCAACTACTTCCTATAAACAGCAGATTCTCACCAAAATACTTCAAATAAAATTCGTTTCAAACCGCAAAACTAATGAAAGAACTTCAAACCACATTATAAATCTTCGTCAGCAAACCGTTATCCTTTATCTTTTTATTTTCCTTTCTATCAATTTCATTTATATATCAGTATCTCTAAACTACTTCACTTCACTTATATCTTCATCTTCGCACGTTTTGTTTTTGTTGGGAAGAAATTGTGATTTTATGCAATTCATATTTTCGTGAAGCCCTCGAGGCTAGTGAAGAGATAATTGCGAACAGCTTGACGTCACAAGTTTTCATAAATAATACATCTATGGAATCAAGGAAGCATCCTCTGATTCTTAACAGCAAAATTAAAAATGCAAAAATAGAAGCATTTCAATGGCGTAGTTTTGAAGTACAAGCGAACCATGGAATACATATAATACGTGAAAAAGATGATTTAAGGTAAAAAAAAATTAATGGCCCTTTAAATACTCAACTCTATATAAGAAGTCGGATAAGGATATTATATGATACGAATGTAACATTTTATTTTTCGAACTGAAATAGTATTTTGTGTTTAATCCTGTTTTTTTTTTATTATTATTATTATAACAGTCTTATTGATAACGCAAAATCTACTCTCAAAATATACACTTTTGCCTAATCAAAAACTCTTTTGGGAATAAAATTTAGATTTTTACAAAGCAAATTCACTCAGAAATGTTTTCATTATGGCCATTTACAAATTAATAAATATCTGGATGGGAAATTTATTGATTCTCTCATATCTAAATAACGAACTGCGTTGTGTAATTCAGCTTATTCTTTTCAGTTTTTTTAAATAATTAGATACAGAAAACAATAAATTTCAGACCCGGGCATTTGTTAATTAGAAAATAGGTGTAACGATAGCATTATAGGGTGAATGTTTTTTGTAAAATGCGAATTTTGATTCACAAAAGAATTTTGAACTGATAAGAGAGTAATTCTCTGTTATTGATAAGACTGTTATGTTAAAGAATAGAATTGAGTTATAGATAAGACTGCCGTGTTAAAGAACAGAATTAAGTGCAAAATACTTTTTCAATAATAAAAATGATTGGGACTGAAATTCCATGTTTCTTACATCTTATTATTGAAAAATATAAACTTAATTATATAGAGCAGTTTTTTATTTTTATGATATAAACAGGTAATAATCAAAAGAATACGTCAAAATTCACTCCAATATAGTTCTTACCACAGTAGTGAGAGAAACATATTTTCTTTCAAACCATATAAAGCAGAAGAAAAAAATAGAAGCCTCAATCAAATTTTTTTGCTTTGTTCATTTTGAAAAGAATTGTTTTATTTGTGGAGGACTTTTATGTTTAACATACATTAAAAAACATTTTCTTAGCACTTATTTCAAAAATTGGCTGGCATTAAATCTAAAAATAAAATCATGGGCAAACGTCACAGGCAAAAACATAAATTTAAATGTGATTTCGATTGTTTATCAAAGTAGTTCTGACAAGCAACACTAGGACTATTGGCGACGGGCATCGTAATTTTGCACCTCGATCAGTGACAAGGACGACTTCTTAGCTGGCAACTCCCTCTCCAAACTTCAACACTAAGAGGAGGATTTGGAAACTCTACCGATTTCGCGTGCATCAATCCCGCTACACGGCGAGTCTTTTGTGACAAAAGGTCTCGAACCCACGACTCGACGAATGCAACGCCAATCTCGAGTTCGCATCCATACCCACTAGACTACCACGGCTAAATTTAACATGTAAAAAGTAGACTTTATTTTGTAAAATGTTGAATATGCTTTTTAAAGAAAGAATCTATCTCTAAAAGGAAGAATTTGATATTTTATGAAACTATTAAATGATCGCTTTTGGTTATCCAAAGGTCAAACTGGTTTCTTTTGAATGATGAAATTTATTTAAAAGTGTTACATTTAATTCGCAAAAGTTTCAATTAAATTTGCGGAAGATTGGACTCATAGAACTAGTCCTGTAAACGAAAAATAAAAACGATGTTCTTAAATTTACAATCAATAACATAAAATATTCTATAAACTAATAAAGCACCAAAAAAAATCTACAAGCAAATCATGCAGTATCGGAAAAATAAGCTAAGTACCAAAAATTATTTTACGAATATAAAATTTAAATAAATCATATTTATTTCATTTCTCGGGACAACGAAAGCACTAAAAATTTTTCCTATGTTGAAACTTCTCTAAAATGTAAAGAATTTAAGTAACGTAATACAGGATGGGCCGTGAGTTACTTACACAAATTATGATGTGAATAAGCTTTGCGAATATTAAATAATGTTAAGTTTCTTATCAGAATCTTAAAATAGCATTTAAGTTATGTATACATAACATGTAATTAAAAGTTATGGATCCATAACTTAAATCTATATGTATTTTCAATTGTAAATTGTGAATTAATTGTGTATTTTTAAATCCATAAGTTATAGATACATAATTTATGAATTAAAAATATACAACTTAGCAATATCCAATACAAATATCCAATACAAATATCCAATACAAATGTGTAAATATCCAATACAAATATCCTTAATATCCTAAGCAAATGATGGTTCCTTTGCTTTCACACAGAGAGCACATTTGTGTCACTTTCATTTAAGCAGGTCTATTTCCATACCTATGATATTAACCTTGGTTGAACATTTCATTGCAAAAGTATAAATCAAAGATACTCCAAGAACGGGAATATTCCGCTCGACTCGTATTCAAATCAATCTTGAACATGTTAAGGAAAACATTTCTGAAAACCTAGGAACAACTCAACACCATTCTCGAGAAATTGGAACTTGAAGTCCGTGAGTTTCTCTGATCTCACTTCAGCAGATTTTATTTTCTCTCGGAGTTTATATATATATATATATATATATATCGTTCCTTCACCAATAATTTGAATATGATCATTTTTAAGAACAAAAATTGCAGACTAATTAATTGTCAAGGAGATTAAATATGAGGATTCTTTGATATCTTTCTTCTTACACGAATTTGGTGGATCCCAAACCCTTCCATGGCATCCAAATGAAGTGTATTTACTCTATAGATAATAGAGAACTAAAAGTCACACAACTTTTGAGAAATTATTACTTTTGGGGTTTGTTTTCAAAATCTGAAAATCAAGATTAATTCTATAAATGACAAATATTACACTGTGGAAAAATGTTACTACGCAAATAAAATTTCTATATGGTGCATAAACGACATTTTCATTCCAGAAGGCCTCCTTCAAGGTCTTTAATGTCGACAAACTTTGCTGAGATATCCGGCAGTAGAGTATACATCAGGAATGTTTTGGCATCAAGACGAAGCAGTGTACATTCACTCAGAGAAGCCTAAAAAGTGTTTCGATAAAAAGAATCATTTCCGGGTGTTCAAATTTTTCTTGGCCATCACGTGTCTCAAATTTCACAGCACCGGATTGTTTTTATCTGAGGATACCTTAAAAATCTTGTTTTTAACAATAATTACCAAACTCAAGATTAATATTCATCACGAAGTTCAAGCAAGAGATATTATCAGCTATCCAGAAAAATGTGATATAAAGAGACCATATCTGTCAACTGGGGGGGGGGGACATAACGGTTCTTATATTCCTAATAAGTAGATCCATGTTAGAAAACAGGTTTAAATTTTTTTTAAATGTAAAATATCATACATATACAAATAAATATGTATCCTATTATAAAACATTAAACATTTTATTCATTTAAAACTATAAATTTACTTTAGGAGTTTATTAACATGTGATAACATGTTGTAGTTTTAAGAAAATGGTATCGACAAATATGCTTGGGTATAAAATAAAGTATACAAGCCGTTAGGTTCAAAAGATTGACATTATAATACATTACGGTTATAAATGATTATTACATTTAGTTTGCTTAAAATATATTTATGTTCCTAAAATATATTTAATATTTTATCGCATGCTTTTATTTTAACATCCGAACAGAACAGTATAGTCTACTTTAATAGTTTATCGTGCGTTTGCTTTTATTTTAATATTTAACTTAATGCTTGATTTTTATGGCAGAATCGTCTGTTTTTGTTCATATTGTTGTTAACATTGGCAACGTTTTTTACTTCCGAATATTTTACTGGTGTAGATAATAATGCAGCAGGAATTTGTTAAAGGTCTTTTCTTTTCTTGATGGTAATTGCTTCTGTGGAGATTGGGACTCGGAAAAGTACGCTTACTGTACACTAATTAACATTCAATTTAAATAAGTCTACTTTTTCGTGAATTCTTAACAGAAGGAAAAAAAATGTATGACATGTTAAAATCAAATTAGTCAAGCCATTTTCAATATTTTTGCGTTACTAGTTCACCCGGGATAATAAACATAGTATTAAACATGTCGGTAAAATACCCAGGAAGTTATACGTAACAGTATAAATATTACATCATCCGAATGATAAAAGTCGGTTATTTTCCATTATCTCTGATTCACTCAACGTGCACAATAGTAAAAACACGGAAATAAAGTTATTCGATAAATATATGACGCCTTATAATTGAAATTACTGGATGGTTGCGATGGAAGGAATTTTGATCCGGTTTGATTCCATTGTCAAGAAATGTTACGTTTTAAATGTAATAGATTGCTCAGTAACGCACCGGCTTCACATATATCTAGACTTTGGGCCACTGCGTCTCAGTAAAATATCTCACAGGAAAGAATCAGTGACGAAAATTCAATTGAGTTTTATTCAATTTTTAAAATAATCCAGAAATCAATTATTACGAATATTTAACAAAGCACTTCACACGACCACAATAAAAGATTAAAAGTGAATCCGGTTCAAGAACGAATCAAAGTTCAATCTCAGCTCCTGACACTAAATGCAGATGACTATATTGATATCCTTCCTCAGTATAAGAATCGTGATGTTAGGCAATTCGCGATTTTGTCTTAGTTTACATCGGGGACTTCTTGGTAATTTGAATTGCATTATATTACAACTCCTTGTCAACCCAAATGAAACGAGGTTAGGTAAATTGGGTGGAGATAAAAGTGTAATGAATTGAATAAAGGATAGTGATATATAAGAGAAATAGAATTGAAAGGAAAAGGAAAGAAGGTACAGGATAACGAAAAGCTGACAGATGATTATAAATTGAAGAGTATTATCGTAATTAATCTTTTGCTTTTAAGTTAGTTAGAAGCGACTCCTAGTTAATGTAATAAGAGTAGAACCTGTTATAAACAAGAAGTGTGGGAATTGGAACAAGTGATTTGGTAAGCAAATACTTTATTGTTAGAATATAAACTAGGATTAACGGAGAACATAGGGAGTCAAGAGAGAGAGAGAAAGAGAGCTTGCATATTCTGTGTTGATTGATAATAGTCTATTGTCTTTTTCTGATGTCTTGTCTATTGGATTTTGTTAACTTATTAATTATTTAATTAGACATCAAGATGTCTGTGGAATTATATAATGAAGGAAGGCCATTACAGATCAGAACATATCTAACCTCGCTATCCAAATTTCCTGATCTCTCTCTCCATACTACCTGCTGCTACTTCCTCCAACCTCTTCGTTACTTATTAATCATTTTATTTCTCTATCTGATCACTTTTATTCACTTCATTTTCTTTCATTAATGTCAATTTATTTAAGTCATGGTTCAATCATAAGCGGAAGTTCTCAAATCAAATAACGTCATAGAGTCTCAAAAGGTTAGTTGAAAGGAAATACGCTAGAAAATCGTAATATAACTCGTAAATTTGTATGAAGAATAAATTATCAGATTGATATTCGTCTATTTTTTCAATCGTGACTGTTTTGCTCTCTTTTTAATGCACACCACAACAATATTAAAGCGAAATTGCAAATAATTTCGCCGAAATGGAAACTTCTGTGGAATTGACCAAAAAGTTACATCTCTGCTCTCCTTCCTGAAACGCATGCTTCAAAAACAACTGATTGCTGATTAATAGTGTACTGTGTTCTTTTACGGAGTAAAAGTTTTACTATCAAAAATTTTATTGATCACACAAATTAAAATAAGCAGTTCAAATAGAGAGGGCACAAAATTTTATTTTACTCTAGTTTCACTTTTTTATTTTTTATTTATTTATTTATTGTATTTGCATCTGACCCTCATTGTTTAAGTTATTTTATCCATACCTCACTTTATCCTTCTCAAATACACGTACAGCTTTCTCAAATTACATAATATATTTTGGCAAAGCACCCAGTAGCGCCACCTGTCGTAACGATTGATCAGGAACAATGATGGATATCTTTAGAAACATTTTCCCCCCTGAAATTAATATTAAATAGCGAATCACTAACAAATATCTATCCTACTTCTTGATCAACCATGGATCTTTCTTATCACACATAACCTTCGTACCCAGTTGAAAAAAGAAAGTTACATTCCACCTGTATAAGTCTAGAAGATCCAGTTTGGATTATATTTATTTTAAATCAAAACAAATATTTTTATACGGTGTGTTTAATCTAGGAATGAATTTATTAAAATAACACATTTATATTTTTATAACACCCCTCTTCCACCTCTTTTTCTTGCTTCTCTACCTCTACAGTCGCCCAATTTCTTGTCTCCGTAAGCAGTTATAAGTATTTTTTTTTAAAAGCTCGAGAAATAACATAATATTTTAATTCCAAATTTATATTGTACAAATGTCGCACATTCGTTACTGCTGATACTTTTTAATGACGAACAAGATTTGCAGTACACATTTACATTCTCTTGGTAAATCTCTTCGTTTGTATTTATCAATCTCTCTTTGGGCCATATTCTTTGCACCTTCCTGTTTATGTATTCTGATTTTTTCTGGTTTTTCACTTACTGCAACTTCCAGTTTCTTCTGTATTGCTACTGGGATATTTTTTCGTCCTAATATTTCTGTGAGGTTTAGTCAGCTGTTTGCGAAATTTCTTTCGGAAGATGTATATTTTGAATAGTTTGTTTTGATTGTAAGAAGGATTTAGAGGCATATAAACAACAGACATTTTTCAATTGCTTTGCAGAATAAACAAGCAAATCATATTCTAATTTTTCTTTATATGTATGCTTGTATACGTGGTAGCCAATTTATCACTTATACCTATTTTAATTGTAGTTTCGTTGTAATATGAAATTATATCCGGTTTCTGTTCTTTCTTATCTAAAACTTAGACTTCAGGTGCATAGTTTAAAGAATGATTATCAATTTATTCCGTTTCGGTCCTTATGATCATGAGTCATATCCGATCGCAAACTAAATAGTGAGGAAAGTGTTTTTACGAAGTTGCATCTATCTAGCACTATTTTAAATGCACACCCTACAAAATACTCGATTTTTTTCTATATGTATTTTAATGCATGTGAGTCGAATAGATCTAGTGAAGTAAAATATCAATTTCTAATTTTGTTCAACGAAAATAAATTCTACTTGTCTGAAAAAGTTATTAGGTAAACAAATTTATCTATTTCTGAGGAATTTTTAAAATACAAGATATCTTCATTAAAACCCATGGGAATTTTATAGAACAAATTAATAAAAATAGGTCAATTAGAGTAATTTAAGGTGCGAAGGTTAAATAGGTTTAAAACTAAAGGCACTTTCTATTTTGCGGAGCTGTTGGAAATTCAACTAATTGCGTTTTCTATTGTCCCCTCACACCCTAACCTTTCGCATTATCGAACCCAGTACCACAGAAGAACAATGAATGAGAAATATGAAAATAGAGATGTTTTATGCATATACTCTAAGAATAACTAAAAATTGATCAGAGAATATCGAATGGGACTTATTGAATTTAGTCAGTCATAGTCAATCTTCGGGTTGGATAGAATTTAGTCTCTTTTCCTAATTAATTATAAAATTCCAAGCTAAAAATCATGTTCGGAAACCTGAAAGAATGCTCTAAGATCTCGATGACGGAAGAGGAACTTCTGGATTATAGTAATAAAAAATGAAAAATATTCTATGCAAAATTTTGAGAACAGATTCCGCCACCATAGAATATACATAGCCATTTGAATTTAGTTTATTTTAATAATTAAATTATTCAATTAAATATTAGAATGAAAGAAAACGATTAAGTATGGAAATTGATAGTAACATAATTTTCATATATTAAAATTAAAGTAAACGATAAATTATTAAATTGAATATATTTTAAGATAAACGTAATTATTTTACCCTAAAATGAATTCAATTTTTATTTACATTTCATTTCTATCGAATTAAAAAATTTAGAAGAAATTTATTGCGACACATTTTTAAAAATTAAGCTCATTACTGATAAAAGCAGGCATTAAACGCATATACAAAAACTTTTACTACAACAATTTTTGACATATTTTTGAAAATTAAGTTCATTACTGGTGAAAGCAGGTCTTAAATATATATATCAAAAATACGATAAAGTTTTGAAAAGGGATGGGCTGAGTATTTTGTCTCAAGCGTCTAAATTACCTTAAGACAAATCACACACACACATACACAGCTTAAAGAATGTTGTTCAATTTGGGATCAATAATAAAACTGTTACATTGTATTTTTTCAAAAAAGATAGGGTTAATAAACAGCTGTTCAAAGGTTATTAAATTTTAAATAATACTGTTTATAAGAGAAAAAAGGAATAATGTACTTTGCCTTCACTTTTTCAAAATAAAAGCATTGGGAGTCGCGTTAGAGACATTAAAATATCTGTATATTTACGTAATTGTTTATGAAGCATAAAATCCCATTTATAAGCACAAGTAATTATGTATTACCAATTAATAATCAAGGGGTGTATTTATATTTGTAAGTCATGCATTTTTAAGTACATTTTGCCTAAAGTAGATCGCAATTATAAATTTAAAAATTTACAGAGCGCTTATTAACATAGTATTCTTTACACTAAACCATTTTTAAAATTTTAAAAAATTAAACGTACAAAAATTTTAAAAATTCTAAATTTTATTATTCAAATTTTCTGCAATTTTTATACAAATAATGTATATTGCCTAAAATTTGTACGAGTTATTTACAAAAAATTAATTTCACCGTATAGGGAACAGTCCCAATTCAAAACATGAAAACTATCAGCACTTTGTTTTTATAGAATAGATTTTCAGGAAACAATACCAGAATCCTAAAAAAATGCATTTGGAGGAAAATGTAAATGTAGCTATTTTCTGAATGGTGTATGTATCTTGTGGTACAAATTTGTTTATAATTTTAAAATTCAGTTTTAGAACGCATTATTTATCAAATTCTATAAATTCTCATACCTCTTTCATATCGCACTATTTATCATCTCCATAATAAATTTATGACGTCAGCGAAGCACACTCTATTTTTAAATAAAATTTTTAAAAAAAATTTGAAGCATTTTAGCTTCTCAAATATATATCTTAAAGATATATAATTTAATTTGAAATTTCCTTAACGTAAAAGATATTCGGGTATTATTTAGAATATTAACAATTATTAATATATGATAACATGTTGTTTTAAGAAAAGAGCGTCAACTAAAATGCTTGAGCATAAAGTAAAGGACACGTATCGTTAGGTTCAAAAGATTGATATTATGATACATTATGATTATAATAATTACATTTAGTTTGCTGAAGGTGTATTTACATTGGTAAGATGTATATTTGATTGAATATTTTGTTGTCTGTTTATATTTTATTATCTGAACGGAACATTATTGTCTACTTAATATATTTAACGTTTCCTCTTATTTTAATATTTAATTTAATAACTGATTTTTGTGACAGATTTAACTGTTTTATTCTTTTTGTTGTTAACATTGTCATCGTTTTGTACTTAAATGTTTTACTTGTGAAAATAATAAAAAATGTATGAGAAATTTGAAGAGGATATTTTCTTTACGTGATAGTAATTGCTTCTGTGGAACATGGTTCAGAAGTACGCTTACTTTACGCTAATTAATATTCCTTTTGAATAATTCTACTTTGTAATTCATTCTGAATAATTTTCTTTTGAATAATTCTGTTTGTTGATAACTTAACAGAGAAAAAAAAAGCAAAAAAAAAAAAAAAACATAGAAAACCATGTTCCACAAAAATAACACCGGTAAAAAATCAGATAAAGGAGAACTGGAAAGACGAACGTACACAAAAATTTACTTTCCTGCTCTGAATTGTTTTCCTTAAAAAAACACCCGCTGACTTATAGAATATTTCATTTTATCTACAAATAAATATTACTTAAACGATCGGTTAGATATACAATAATTCCATATTTTCATTTACGAAATATTTCTAATAATAACTAAATATAAGAGTTATTTTATTTGAATATTTTTTATAGGCGAACGAGAAAAAGAACTATTGCACTCATCATAAAAACGTATTGTTTTTCTTGGTGCAAAAAAATCTAAAGAAAATAAAAAAAAAGATCTCATTTTCAAACTTCATTGCATTTCCTTTCCTATAGTTTCAAAATTTTATCGTGAAGACAAATCTTGTTAGAATGTGATGCTTTATCCATCAGCAAACTAAGATTTTCCCATTGATTATCGAAATTTTCTATTTAAAACCACATGTTTGCTAATATGTCACTCCGTTTCCTTGGAAACCACTTGACAAACCAAGCAGCTAAATTACCTAAAGCAAGTGAATCATTTTTTCGCCCCCCCCCCCCCCGTTTAGCGGCCGCTCTTAAGGCATGGAAAAAAGCACATAACGTGAAATGGTCAAATACATACAAAAAAGAAAGATAATTTATATTATACATATTATTTTTGAATATAACTTTAATATAACGCCACATCTTTTAAGAATCCATTATATCCATGAAATATAAGAAAAGAGATTATTAAAAAGGAATATAAATTTAACTCAGTGCACCAATCTGAATGTTTTGTTTTCCGTAGAATAAAATGATATATTAATTTTAACATTCTTTAGTTAAGTTCCGAGCAACTTTTGCAAGAAATTTAATAAAAATAAAATAATTTTTATTTTTTTAATTTTAAACTTGTATAATTAGACTGTGGATTTTGCGACTACTAGCAATCGAGGAATCTATATAGTAAAATAGAAAGTAAAGAAAGAAAGATGAGAAGTAGAGAGATTAAAAAAAACATTAAAATATTAGTCACCGAATGATTTCTTTCTGTTTAGAATTAAGAATTACTCAGAAAAAATCGTTTGATTTGTAAAATCATATTTTAATTTTTTCAAACCAATTTGTGTAATAAATTATTATCCTTTTTTATACTTTTGAAATAAAAAAATATATTATTGTAACAAAAATCGTTATCAAAACAAATATACAATAGCGCTTCAATTAACTGAAATAACTGAGAACCGGAGGTGTTCGGATAACTGATTTTCGAATAGGTGATCATTTACTGGTAAGAACTGTACCATATTAACAGGAGCTATATGAAACAAAAAAAAACAATTATGTTAAACACGAAACTGTATATATTTCGTATCATACGTCTTAGAAATAACACAAAAACTTGTAGCAGCCGGCCTTCATTATTTTACTACACAGACATCATGAAGTTCAATTAAATTGTCTATAAGGTTACAAATCCGCTGAAGAGACGTCAGAAAACAATAACACAGCTCATTAATTATCTTCACAGAACATGCAAGGTCGATATCCCTCGAATATTTCTTTACTCACCTTAATCATATCTTATAACTAAACAATAAAGTCTTAGGTAACAAACTCACTGCGGGAGACACTTCTTTATTATGAAAAATTCGACCCCTATTACCCTAATCAAAGTTACTTCTAACCAATTTTTCCACAAATGATTAATTACAATAATTTACTTCAAATAACTTATAAAAAATTATCAGTTTCTCGTTATCACCTGTCTCATTTTCTCATTTCATTCTATTTCGCTTATATATATATATATATATATATATATATATATATATATATCCCTAATTCAATTCATTAAAATTTTTATTTTCATCTAATTTGCCCATTCACGTTTCATCCAGTTGAAAAAAAGGAGTTGTAATTTTATACAATTCAAATTACAAAAAGTCCCCATGATTAATGAACAGAAAGCTGCGAAAAGGCTAACTTAAAAAACTGATCAGTATAATTATACAAGTTCAAAACGGCCATTTCGATAGACCTACGGATTAATAAAAGAAGTCCAAAATTCTCTTTTGCTTCGGAGTTGAGATTCATTTTTCCCGTCTCTAAACCTCGAAAACTTTTTGAACACACAAATGGATAGCATCATATTTTTCTCCTGTTAACCACTTCATGGCCTGTCTCAAGGCAGTGAAGTGATTTCTCACTGGATGGTCCTTTTTCAGCTCGGTCGCCGTTTGAAGGCTCTTGCTCGACGTTGCAAGTGTCTTGGTAGTCGATGATCTTATCATTCGTCAATACTTGACTGCCAGGATCATCGATATCACTTTCGAGCTAGTCTTGAATGTTGTCCTGGTTGTATTCTTTAAAGCCCGAAGATTATATCATCCTTCCAGCTAGTTCTGGTAGAAATTGGCTGTTTGGTGGTTCAGGTGCAGTGATATATCCGTCTAATGAAAATAACTTATTCCACGTTTTTATTAAAGTAGTGGTGTGTGACGGCATCCTGTTAATTGTCTCATCTGTTATTTTAAATGTTATTCTAATTATAAAACCAAATTTCCACCTAAGTTCAAGCTCAAACCAAACAAATAAAATTGTCAATTCAATCTAAAATATATGTTTATCAACCACTCTGATAAGGGGATACTCTCAAACAGTTTCCTTTCTTTATCCGGAGAATCTAACAACTTTTAAATTCAGTCAAAGAATACGCTTACCATAATGTGATGCGAGTACCTTTTGTAATTACTCCGACAACGTTGAGTCTTCATCTCACCTAATCCTCTTTACACGTCAGAATATTTCCGCGCACATCACACCAACACTCCTCTTATTACCGTAAGCTTAATTATATTCAATTCAATTCTCTATCGCTTTTATACGACTGGATTACAACAATTCACTTCGCTTCTGAAGTATACTTAACTTGCATCCTGTTCCATTTGATTGGGAAGAAGCTGAGAACTTAAATATAATATCAGAAAGAAATCCCAGATGTTAGTTGAAGAGAAGAAATTAGTGAATAGCCCATGTTGTATAATGTATTTGATTGTAGTCCAAGTTTCTGCTGTTAAGTACACGTCATTCTTTCAGTCAATCTCTTTGTACAATTACTGAATTATTTAGTCATATCTTCCCCAGTCAGAACTATACGCACGAATGCCATTCTGTCATAACATTTGAAGCTTTCAGTGACTTATTGATCCATGAGTTGACGAACTGAAATAATGCTGGGAAGGAGGAAAAATGCCTTAAACTTTTCATTTTTTTTCTTTTCAGCGAAAGATTTCAAGGATGACTTGGGGCGCTATCAGCCAACAAAACACTTCCAATTGCTAACTTATGTTAATTGACTTCGTGATAAATACAGAATGATAGGCTAGCTATACATTTGCTAACTGGAATGCTTTCGGTTAACAGAAATTTCGGTTGACTGCATTCGAATAATCACTGCTGTACTATATTTAATTCAGAAAAATCACTGTTCAAGATTTTTAAGCCAATCTCTCAAATCGAAATTTTGGAAAATCTAAATTTTTTTATTTGATTAATTTTATTACAGTAGTATTTGATTCGAAATTAATAAATATCTCCCCTCTGAAGTTATTTGCCCTCCTGTTGTTTGGAATTTCAGAAGTTCAGATGATGCATGCGTTCATGCAGCGAAAGACGACAAATTTCTAGTCAAATATATATATATATATTGTTTTACTAAACAACTTGATTTTTTTACGTAATTTTTTTAAAATTCTTATTAATATTCATAAGAATTAACTTAATCTTGATTGGGAATTCTTGTATCAAACAATATCGGCTCATTAGCTGGAAAGGTAATTTTGAAAACTGCTGTTTAATTATTTTGGACGAAAAGAATATCTATTAACAATTCATAAAATAGATGACAATTTAATAAATCTACATTGATTGGAAAATTATATTTAATACTTAATTAACAGTCTCTTTGTAAAGCAAATCATCAGAGGCTTTATTTTTAATTTTAAATCAAAAATAAAGTCGTACAGTAGAAACCAATTCTCTAATTTGCAACTTTCATACTAATTCATACGTTTCATCAATGTATGAGCTTCGTTGTTTCACTGGTTGATTGATTAAGTATAATTTGATTCTTTTTCTGTCAATTCTTTGTTTTCGATCGATCTCACGTTTCTAACGTTGTTTATACAGGTATGCTAAGAATCTAATCGAATTTCGTATTCTTACTTCGTATATAACGGCGTTCTTAGATGCAAACGGACGAAGAGATCGATGCACTGAGCAGGAGAAAATATTTGCATATTGAAATATCGTCAACCAGTACCTTGGTAGACTCGGATTTAACTAAGAATACATCGAATTTAGATATAGAATAATTTTATAATCTCCCGAGTTCCGAGTTGTGATTTGAATTTGCCTCCCATCATTTTCATTAATTACTATATTGTTTATATTAAATTCACTGGCATACTTTTACCCTATTTTTCAGATTGAGCATTTGTAAATTTTTTAATTAAATAAAACGAAATAGTGTGTTTAGTTCATCTAGAACGAGTATATTTCTTGGCATTGTACTTTATTTCAAGATCCAATAGCCTATTGGACTATTCTTTCTTGGTAATAGAACGGGTATATGATTTCTCAAATTCTGAGGAACTATTTAAGTTAATTAAATTAAAAGCAGTCCTCGTAAAGTTCATTACTTTATTTGCTTCATGTGTATGCCTAAATTTAGTTTTACTGGTAAATTTTATTTGAATATGGATTTCAAAAATTACCTCTAAATCGCCAGTAATTGTCGATATAGTAGATATTTCAATATAGTCCATCTCAAGCTTTATTCCAAGCGTACAAGGTTTATTTATGACATATTATCTAAATTGCACATTGATGGTCTTAAAAATAAATTTGTCAATTTATTCGATCACAAGACTTATACTAAGAGTACTTATATATACTTTCATTTGGTGTCTTATAAAGATTGTATGATGATATTTTACAAAAATAAATTTGTTATTATATTGTCAATCACAAGCTTTATCGTAAGCGTTTAAGTTTTTCCTATGTCATTTTATCGAAATTGTATCGAGATTGTTGGTTTCTAAAAATAAATTCATAATAATACTTGATCACAAGCCCCATCCTAAGCGCATAATTTTTCCCTATGATGAAAAGCTTTATCCTAAAAAAACATATTTTTTTATATGATGCGTTACAGAGATTACACATTGACGGTTTTCAAAAGTAAACTTGTAATTATACTTGATCACACAAGCCCCATCTTAAGAGTACAATTTTTTCTTTTGCTATATTTTCGAAATTGTACGCTGATGATTTCCAAAATATAAATTGTCAATCTGTCGATCACAAGCAAGGCTGGCCATCTGGAGGGGGGGAAGCGACGGATGCTCTGCACCGAGGGCCCACGGTTAAGGCCCGCCAACATGATCAAGAACTTAAATAATGGACTCTTTCCCATGAAAAATTGATAATATTCCTATCATTATCAAAAAGACGTAAAGTACGTTTTAACGTAAACATTATTATAGCAGATCTATATGTGTGAATTTCGACACTCTTCAAACTAATTCGTGATGATGCAAATTGTAAGCTTTTGTTATTTGAGTCGGGGAACTACCGGGTAACCCTAACGAACTTGAACTTTATAGCCAAGCATGTGTGTAGAACGTTTAAATGTACTTGCTATATTAAGCATCGAAAAAGAAATTGATAAAACCTGTAATTTTTCTGAAGTAAGTAATGTATTAGCAAAAACACCACGCATTAAGTAAACATAGATTAGTAATATATATTCATGTTCACAATTTTTTTTTTTACAAAAAATTTAGGACCTCCAATGGTTTCTTATACCCAAGCCTTTTTAGAGAGAAGGCCAACTGTCTTATGCCTAAGCATACACGTTTTTTCTATAGAGATTGTACGTTGACGGTTTTTAAATATAAACTTGTTATATTCAACCTCAATTCGCATCCATCCTAATAGTTCAAGATCTTCTATGATATATTATTAAAATTGTACGTTGAAGGTTGCCAAAAATAAATTTGCCTTTATATTCAGTCACAAATCCTATTCTAAGCGTAAGAATTTTTCTTATTGTAAAAATGGAGACTCGTTTTTGAAATTTAACGATGTGAATACAAGCTCTGGTAAAAAAAAAATATATCTAATCAAAAATCGTACCCTTACGTCAAGTTGTAATGAAAATTGAAATAAATTTCATCCTTTTATTTCAGCTTCTCGGAGCCGTAATAACAGCGTTGGGCATCTGGATCAAGGTTGACAAGGAGTTTTGGAACATACAGACTAACCTCAATGTAACACAATTCAACACGGCCAGCTGGGTGCTCATAGCTGCTGGCATCATCATCATGCTGGTGGGATTCCTCGGATGCTACGGGGCCATGGCGTCCAGAATTTGCATGCTCATCGTCGTAAGTATCTTAACAATGATAATTGTTTTGGAAAGTTTTTGTATGCTCCTCTGTTTTCCTGGCGTATGAATTCTTTTTTCAAATACGATAAATAAAAGGACATGGGTGAAGAAGGAGAAAACACCAAAAAACTTGTATTAAATATATATGAAACAAAATTAGAATGTTTTGACTATTTTTAGTTGAAATAGTTCTATTCTGTGCTCAACATTGGCTGATAGAAACCAATATTTGCAACTTTCATTCTATTTAGTTGTTTCGAAGATTCCGAGAAGACATTATTGCAAAACATTAACTATTCACTAAACATTAGACCTGAATCAGTCATTTTAAAAATCACCTGCAAAAATTAAATTAAATTTTTAAATCCCTCGTATACAATAACATTCATCATATAAATATCCATTGCAATTGCAAAAGATTTTTAATGGACCTTTTATTAATACAATGGATATCCAAAAAAAAAAAAAAAAGTAAATGGGAAAAGTGATTTTCTCAAGTGAAATACCAACGTACAAAAGTCAAACAAATTAAAAATATATTTCTCAATGATTTTATCAATATTTGTTTAAATAGACAGAAATAAAGAACTTCAGACTTAGGAGGAAAAGAGGGGATATTCTGAAAATCATTCTATACAGTCACTTATTTCCCGTCTCAGGTATTATTGTACTTTTACGTCAAGTATAATTGACTACTATTGGGTCTTTTGTAAGCGCTATAAATATTACAAATGAATACATGACACATAGAATAGCAAAAGAGGAAAATGAGCAAAATGTTGAGAAGCATTGTTCTAAATTTATGAAACAAACTTAAAGAGATGATAAAACTCACAAAAACAAACTTTTTCTACTCTATTGCTTATACTTATTAGAAATAAAAAAAAAAAAAAAAAACAGTATCAAAAACTACTCAGAAAATGGAACAAATTTTTTATCTCTATTTTAGAATAAATCCTGTCTACATTTATCTGCCGAAATAATTTATGACAGTGTAGATGCAGGAAATGGAGTGTACTTTCAAAGACGAGGGATATTTGTCTTTTTAAATAACTTGCTACTTTCAATGATGAATTTCTCATTTCAGCGCTGAATGTTATTTCAAAATTCTCCATATGAAGGGATTACGATTTTATATAAATATCGAAATCTTAGAGTTAACGAGTTACTCTGACATAAATGAAATACGTTGTCCCTTTTCATAAGACAAACAGTTTTAAATTACGCCAATGCCCCTCACCGAACCAGAGTCCAGTACTCGTAAAGAGTCATCCTTACACATTGAATAATTGCTTAGTTGGTTACATAAATTTTTGATACTTAGTCCTCATGGGATATAGTCCAAACACAATATTCAACAAGTGCATTTTCTAATTTTCTTTTTTACGTTTTACGACCAGCTGATTTTTAGGCAATTAAAGCTCCCGTCTACGTGCCCTTTTGATTTCGTGGGCGTAATGTTAATCCTATGGAATTTCGCCTACCATTCTCAAATCTTTACTATTTGATCTACTTGAATGCAATAAAGTGCATCTGAAAGGGGGGAAATAATAAAGGCTTCTATGGAATTTCTGTTTCTTTGCCATTTCAAAAAAATATATTTACACCTATTTTAATGATTATTTAATGAGTTTTCCAGTCTTCAAAAAAAAAAATATTTTATAATATTTTTAAAAAATCCGAGGAAAAATGTAATTCTGCAGAAGCCTACATTATTTTTTACTTTTTCAGATGCATTTTATTCAAATAGATCAAATAGATTTGAGATGGGAAGTCGAAATTCCATAGGATTAACATTACGTCCTCGAAATCAGGGAGTGCGGTTTTTTAAATAAATTAAAGTTTACTTACTCAAATCCTTTTCATTTTCACATATATATTTTCCTTTATGAATAATTGGCAAACTGGTTTTTCTGATATACTGATATTTATGACTGATTCATCAATTTTTACACAAATTAGTTACAGAAAAATTGCTATATGAATTTTGATAGGATTTTTTCTTAAAAGCTCATAATTTTCTGTAAAGTATTTGGGAGAATTTTCTCTAAATTGTGTAAAAAGTAATATGTATAATTTC
The DNA here is from genome assembly GCA_019974015.1 of Nephila pilipes. Classification (NCBI taxonomy): domain Eukaryota; kingdom Metazoa; phylum Arthropoda; class Arachnida; order Araneae; family Nephilidae; genus Nephila; species Nephila pilipes. The sequence goes on along the minus strand of BMAW01092621.1, from coordinate 348,767 downwards.
AAAACTGAACATTTTTTTTTCTACTAGATAACATTATTTTTGTAAATTTTGATCGAAGTTGTACTTCAGAATCCTGCACGCAGTGAAATATTGATTTTCTTAATTTTAAAAAAAGCATCCAACTTATTTTTCTTTTTAAATTTTTTAAGTTTTTTAATTTGCTTGTGAATGTTTGAAGAATGTTATTCTTATCAGAAGTCAACTGATAAAAGTTTGCTTTATGACTTGTTAGGGCACTTTGCATAAGTTCAATTAATGCAGATCAGTTAAAAAGGCCGATACTTATTTTTAATAAATTTAAGTGTTGAATACAGTTACTCACAACAATACGAAAAGTAACGAAAACTGAGAATAGTCTCAGAGCACACTCTTTGGTTTCAGCATATATTTGTTCCGGAATCCATGTTTTCAAAACTCAAATATTCAAACACCATTTTATCTTGGAAAAATTGTCTTGGTGAATAATTCACAAAAAAAAATTATATTTTGAGGGGAAATGAAGAGTAAAATTTTACAACTTCCATCTGGAAACAGTGAATAAATTACTCTTTCAAAAGTTCCTTATTGAAATGTGCCTTCAATGGTAGTGTATTTGTCAACTCTAGCTATATTAATTATATAGTCACAAAAAAAGGTCCTACAAATAATCAGTTAATTATATGTAAAGCTTTGGGTTGTTGTTTTTTTCTGTTGTTGTTTCTATAATACTGAAACGATTTAAGTTATTGGCTCGTTTTTCTGCTATTAAATTTTTTTCAAAATCAATACATTTAAGTTGCTGATTACGAAGAAGTGATAAACGAGAAAAAAAAAAAAAAAAAAAGAGTAAGCTATCTGCCATTTAAAAATTTTTTTGCTAGCCTTTACATTGTGCTGCCATCTACAGCCGAAATACCAAAATAATTTAAGATCAGCGACTTATTACAATATTAGTTTATAATCCTATCTGTGTTGCCTCATATCAAAAATGTGTTCTAATTCTTTAAATTTGTGTCTTTATTTCATTTTTATATTTTTAAATTTGTGACTTATTTTTTATTTCTAATATATTTTTAAATTTTATAATGATTTTAAAGCCGTTTACTGAAATTATATCTTAGCCTTTCCCAAATAGATCTTGTGTCATTTCTATACGTAAATTGCCTCTCATTATTTCGCACAATTGAAATAGGACATTGGTTTTTGGAAATTTCTTTTAATATACTTTTGGTTAAAAAGTTTCAAAAACATGTAAATGATAAGGAATAATATAATATGCCATGCCTTGATCATAAACATTTAATTTTTCCGGGAAACAAAATTAAAGATCTTCCCCATTTCACTTTGTAAGCGTGGCAACATTCGTCTTAATAATCGAAATTGATTTTAAGTATTTTTTAATTCCAACTTGTTGTGAAACTATTATTTTAAATTTTTGTTAAACAACAAGTTTGGGAATGAGAACGATATACAGCAATGAAAGGGGGGGAAGCAAAAAAACATATACATTCACTAATTTTTTTTTTTTTTTTAAATCTCTTTAAACTCAAATTCAAATCTCTTTAAATTCAAAAAGGTTCACTATTACTAAGAATTTATAAAATTTTGTTTAAAATGTGCATTAAATTTGCTTTTCAAATTCATGAATATTACTTTTCAAAAATAGATATAGAAGTTTTTTCATTTCAATTTCTTACTTCATTTTTTTTATTTCAGTTTTCCATCATTGTAATCATCGTGCTTTTACTGGAAATTGCTGTAATGGCAATTGTGTGGTCAGCAGTTTCAAACAAAAACGTAAGTATGCGCGTGTTGCATCAAAACTTTGAATAACTTTATTATTTTGAGATTGTTTATGTATCAAGAGCATTCAATAACTTTCAATTTTTTTGTGCTTCAATTTAATTAATCGAACAACAAGTATTTTTTTTTTTATTGAAGGCAATAAATTTAAAGTAATATACATGAACACAGAAATAAGCCCAAATTTATAGGTCCAAAGTGGTAACATAGTTATCAGGGTCAGGACCTTTATATCAGAGAAAACTCTAATTCTGTATCCACCAAAGTTCATCGTAAAAAATAATAATGATTTTTGCTCTTTGAACTAAACACGATCTCAAAATTCTCATGTTTCATGGTACGGAAGTTTGGACAGGGAGTTGCAGGATTGTGGACTCAAATGTTTTCCCTCTTTCTTGAACTGTGGCTCAAAATTCCCAAATTACCAACTTTTTTTGCATATCCCAAAAGACATAATAATCAAATGATTAACAAAACAAAAAATTTTCTCTGTATATATATATATATACATACACATACGTATACGCATACGCACGCACACATATATATATATATATATGTATGTATTTGTGTGTGTGAATATTTCCCTTAATTTTTATTAATTTCTTGATTTATCCTGTATATTAACTACCATCGTGCTGCTTTCATCCTTTTTTCGTGATCCCATTCTTTTTAATCTTTTAATTTATGGAATCACGCGCTTCCCAAAAATGCTTTGATCGGTATTTCCCATGCTCCGAACTAATAAGGATATTCCTTACCAACCGCACAGACTCCATGAAAAATATCTAAACATCCCTACATCTATTTCCACGTGATATTTATAATGCGAAATTTAACTTCCCAGGAGAAACAAACAGGGAAATGTTTCTGACACTTATCACCTTTTTATCAAATTGAGTGGACATGTGTTGCGTAGGCCGCTTATCCTGATGTACCTTCTGTGTGAACATTAATAAAATCGTTATTCATAAACAAGTTTTCTTTTTTTGCGCCATGATTGCTACAAATTAAGTACAATATATATATATATATATATACACAATTTTTGAAGTAAAATAGCATAAATCTGAATTTATTTTAAAATAAAAAGTATTGAACAATTAATTTTACGATAGGTATATTAAATGAATAATACATTTCAAACTTCTTTCTAGGTGCAAGAAGAAGTAAAACTCAGAGCTAAAACAGCCATGCAGCGTATGACGAATGACGAAAATAAGAGATACTTCATCGATTTATTGCAAGCTAAGGTAAATACCGGCACAATTTTCCCAATTAAATCAATTAGGCTCAATGTCAAGTTTTACGTTAGAAGATACTACTGAAGAAATAATAAGATTCGGAGGCATATACCTCACTTCAAATGTCTCAGAACAATAATTGCGAATTATCTGGGACAATTTAATACTTAAAATGTCAACATTTATTTATCGTATTAAGTATAGTGCAAAGATTCTCTTCAACAGAAGAAGAAATTAAAACGCTTAAATAACTGACCCGACGGGAGTCTCTTTTGGTCTAGTTTTATTTTCTGCTTTAATTTTAATATCAAAATAATAATCTAATTTTTTTTTCTATAGAATATCATTTGCTTTCATTCTTTTTGATGTAATTGATATAGAATGGGGATGAGATAAAATTATAAAGCAAAATTCTTGGACTTCAGTTGAAGTAGTCAATTTATTTTTGTAAAGTTATGCTCATTATTCAAGAAACAGATTTACTTTGGTGTTAATGTTAATGGTATTGCCAGAATCTGAAAGCTAACAAACAGTTTTTAGACTGTAACAGTCTTCAAGTCACACAAGAAGAAAATTATTTAAATCTCAATTTATTTTATTAATTTAATGCTATTTATTCAAGGGAAAGCGTTATTTTTAGGGATAAAGTATTGCCAGATTTGCAAAATCAATAGACAGTTTTTAGAATTTAATTCTTCAGATTAGACGTAAAGGGAGTCGTACCATTCTACTTGCGACGAGTAAGGGAGTCAGCCAAAAATTTCCACACTGATGTGGATTTCTTTTCTTTTTTTTTGCTTGTCAGACGGAATCTGTGGCAAAAATTTAACAGCAACCCTCTTCATTTCCATATCTTCTGTTAACCTCTTTTACGGGTAGACGCATTTCTTGAAATTAGCCGAAGCAAGCTCTAAGATTTTGTGTAACTTTTATTGTCGGGCGTTGGTCTTCAAGTGCAAGCTCACGAATTTCCACGACATTTTCGTTTGTTCCGACAGTTGACGGACATCCATCCAAAGCGAGTCATCAATAGACATGTCACCATTTTTGAAAATAGAAAACTGTTCAGTTTTTCTCAAAGCGTCCTCTTTACAAGCTGTTTTCAACATCACAACAGTTTCTACGTTTTTGTCCCCGATTAGGAAGCAAAATTTCTCACCTGCGGGCTGTTCTCTTGAATCTGCCTATCTTAAAAAAACAAGGAGAGAATTAAACAGCTGTTGTGAAAAATTCATTGTCAAATCCTTCTCTGGTTTCTCTACCGGTAATACTGAACTCGCAAAGCATTAAGAAAACCGGGGGAAATAGCGGAACAAAATTAATTTCTAGGTAAGATCCACATAGTGCAATATTATTACGAGAACTTTTGGGTACCTCTTGTAACATTAATTGTATTTGTATGAAGACCACAACCACATCATTCCAAATATAATAGTATTTATATATGAGATAAATGACTTCTGTTTTGACCATTAACATTTCTTTAATAAATAATATTTCACTTCGGATTTATTTTCCTATTAAATGTCCTTATGTATTGTTATAATGTAGTTTATTAACAGTATTATAGTTATGAATTAGTTTTACTTAAATAATTCTAACATACAAACATTCGACAGAAATTTTTTTTTAAACTTAGTTCTGTAACTTAACTATTAATTTCGGTAGTTGAAGTTTATATAAAAACATCTATACACATTTTTCCTTCTAATAAATAGCGAGCTCTAATAATACGTTACAATATAATCAGAATATCTTTTTATCTGTTCAATTTGTTGTCATTTAAATGCACTGTTTCTCAAAACTCTAAATAAAGCGTATGATAAAACTTAATCCCAAATTTATTCGTTAATTCGAAATTATAATTTCTTATTCCTAAAACGGGTACTTTTTTTTTAACTTCCTGCACATCATTCTACTCATTAAAACATATTGATGAACATCATGGTCAAAAGAAAATCATAACTACTCTTTTCAACTCTCATTTAATATTACGAGAGAGGATCGTATATTGAGAGAGGATTAAGATTATTGAAGTTAAAGTAATTCATAAAATTATTAAAAATATCAAAATGTCTTGCAGTTAATAACAAACATGCGTATGTTACTATAATGAATAGTGGAAAACATGGAGCAGATAGATTGAAACAAACCGAATGCGAATTGATATCACTGTCTTCCTCACAAGGAAGGATTCCCCAAATCCGTTTGCCCTTTACGTGTTTGTACCGTATCAATCGTTTTATTGAGTTCGTTGTAGTTGCACCTATGTAAGAAGAAGCATGCCTAGATAACTGAAGAAACAACCATTCAAAAAACTGGCTATGATCACATGGTAAAACAATTACGTTTTGGTGAAATAATCAAAATTACTAAGCAAACTGCACAAAATTTAACAAAAAAAATATTGCGTGAGAGTATAAAATATTTTATACACCAGCACAAGACATGCCTAGGATACATTGATGATTCATACAACTGGAAGGAATTATCAGATATGCTAAAAAACTAAGCGCAGAAAACAGTGTCTGTTCAATGATATGGTCAATTGTTTGAATGGGCTTCAATGCAATATACTTCCTGATGCCAAATTCAATTTTCTTTTCGCCAAGTTTGACAATTTTTGTAGTAGCTTTACTTTAAATTTATTACTTGAAGTCTTCCAACAGCATTCATTACGAAATATGGTATGAAAAGAATAATCGCCAAAAAGAATGGAGCAAACCTGGTAGTAAACTGCATCTGTTCCTTGAAACGAATTAAGATTTTTAATAATAATGGTAATAACTAGAGCCTAAGTACAAGAGTACGAAAAAAAGTGCAGCACAAGCTACAGTTAAGCGGATGATATATAATCCCTTATAAAGTTAAAATGCATGTTATTTTCAATATGAAAACCACAAGAAAATTTTTTGGTCTCTTTCAAAATAATATATATAACTATCCCCCCCTCCTTTTAGCTTATATTGAAATAATCTCGTAAATATTTTTGACTACTCATGGGAATATATATTTTTTAAATCCTTCACTACTTTTTCTACTTATCTGTCATTTTTAAACTTTATTTTCTTGCTTTCATATTTGTATCATAAAGTCGTTTTCAGAAATATGAAAATGTATCCATTTAGATGTATTCAATTTAGAAATATCAATCTCTTACAATATAAGACTATTCTGTCATAATAATTTTTGATTTGTATTTGTTCTAAATCAAACACATATCATTATTATTTTGCATATTGCTCTATTCTTTCAACAAAAGGGAAATATTTGAAAATACGCTCAAAAAGAGCCACCACAATATTTTTAATATGAAGTGTTTTTAAGGAAAATCTGTTCTTTTACAGCTCCAATGTTGTGGTGTGGATGGACCTTCGGACTACGCTCTCAATCCAAAAGATCCCAAACCCATACCACCTTCTTGTACGAATAAAGATACGGGAGTTCCAAATACCAGGGTGAACTTTATTTTCCATATTTCATTAACAAATATTCATTAATAAAGGCTTACATTCCAAAAAATCCGTGCTTATTTTATTTATAACAAAATTTATCCTTGCAATAAAGAGAGAATGAAACAATCTTTATTTATTTATTTATTTATTTATTATTATCAAGCCATTTGATTCAACTCTGATAAAATAGTTTAGCGTCGGATCTAGAATTATTATTCCATGCCATATTTCTTAGAGATGTTATCAAAACCTTTTGTAGACAACCAATAAATGCGTAAGTGTAAATCTGACGAGCAGTCATTTCTGAATTTTATCTCTTTAAGTCTTCTCTGTATGGCTCAAGAACAAAAAAAAATCTAGGTTAAACATTACGTTCTTTTTCTTTAAAGCTCTACCACTTGGCAATCCTCAGTGCTTTTGTGAACTTATTTTTATTTGGCTTCTACCTTGACTCTAGCTACACATAATCTCTTACTAACTTTAAGAACTAGCTGGAAAATATGACGCAAAAAGAGTTTGAGGAAATGTTGGGTACTTTTCCCAATCTTTTCCGTTAAAGGGGACATTGGCGATAGTTAATTTTGTCTCCCCATTCGGGAGCGATATCAAGGCCAATCGTAGTAGTACTGTGTCGGGAGAGATGTGAATTCGTACAACGCAATTTGATTTTTTTTTCAGCCCCCTTTAATGGAAAAGTACCAAATATTGTCCAAAGTCTTTGAGAAAAAAAATTGGCCAAATAACCTATTTCGCTTTGAAAATGTATAGTATATGATTTTACAGAACTTTCCTTGGCAATAATTTCTCCGAAACCACATTTTATTTTATTCTAGCTAATCCTTACGAAATCAATATTTTTTTTCGTTGTTGTTGTTGTTATTGTTAACCCTACAGATAGTATGTTGACCTATTTTAAAATTCCCCGAAAATATTTTAAATCTGCATCTTATACGTCATTTTAATCAAAAATAAGTAACAACTTTGAGAACTACAACAATGGCATGCGGTAACATGTTTTGAAAAAGCGGCATCAAAAAATCCGTGAACATAAAGTAAATGATGCATGGTTTAAATTCAGAATATGGACATAATACACATATTTATTATAATGATTACATTTAATTTGCTCCAGATATATTTACATCGCTAAGATATAGCTAATTTAATATTTTTTATCATCTGCTTTTATTTTAATATCCAAACAGCATATTATCATCCAATTTAATAATTTATCATTTAATCTTTTTTTAAGTATTTAATTTAATGATTGGTTTTACTGGAGAATCGTTTGTTATTAATCTTTATGTTGTATACATTGACAAAATTTGTCTGCTTTAGAATGTTTTGCTTGTGAAAATAAAAAGGCATTAGGAATTTGAAGATGGTATTTTCTTTTCATGGCAGTAATTGCTTCTAAGGAGCCTGGGGCTCGAAAGAACGCTTACCTTACGCTAATTAATACTAATTTTGGAATAATTCTACTTTTTTAAGAATTTAACAAAAAAAAATGTTAGCACATGTTAAAACGAAATTGACGAAGCCAATTTCAATTTTTTAAAGCTTTGGTTTTATACGGGTTATAAAGTTGTATGATTATGTTCTCAAATTAATAATACTATGAAACGGAAATAAATATTTCAATTGAACAACGTAAATATTTGAATAGAAAATACTAAAATTAAAATAAATTTTATTTTAAGAGGTAACTATACTATATTTATAAAATCCTGTCGACCTTTTCGCCAAACCAAATAAATGTCTCCCTGTATTATGATATACCGCCATTTCATGATAAAAGTGCTGAAACATAAGATATTCTCCAATAAAAACATATTATACAGTAATAAAAACACACATTTTTTTTATCTAAAATTTAATTTTACTCATGTACTATTTATTTTTTTCATTCAATATCAAAATCTTTTTTAAAACATAAGCAAACATATTCAGAGGATACTACAGCAACAGAGTTTGATGACAATGCACATAAATAAAAAGTATAGGATATAGATAGAAAATTAGAGAACGCATGGCATGCCTTTGACGGAAAATTACCGACGTTTAAAAATGTAAAATAGTTTACAATTTAGGTAGAATAATATGGTGGTACGAGTAAGTTTATAGTCATTTTATGATTAAAAAAATTTCTTTGAACATTTGATGAAAGTTCTGATTGCAATTTCCTTTTTTTTTTTCTAATACATGTTATTTTCTTAGGGTTGCTATGAAGCTGTTGTTGAATTCTTGAAAAACAAAGCAGCAATTGTCGGTGGTGTAGCATTAGCCATTCTGCTTTTACAAGTAAGTGAAATAAAAACATAACATTTCTTCATTCTGCTTCTTAAACCATCCATCATGTTGTTAAGAGAATATATGTATTTTGTCATATACTTTTACATACACTTTTTTAACAATTACATTTTTAGTAATGGGATGCATATTCACAATTATTTTTTTCAAAATAATAAGATCTTATAAACTACTCATCAGTCTCGAAATGCAAAAGAATTCAGCAGATCTCCGAGGGAATTAATAAAAACATTTTTTATTAAATACAACCTCTGACAATAAAATTCAGTGAATGAAGTCAGAACAGCCGATCTGGCAGCACTGGCGAAATAAAACGCTGCACCTGCGTAGCTGCAAGTGTTGACCATCTGCCCCCACCGTTGTGCTGTAGAGTGTCGTTTGTGTTCCGTGTAAGACATGTTTTACTAAGTGCTTGTTTAGTGCGTTGGTTCTTAACTGAGAACATGAAAATGAATGAACAAAAGATCAATTTAAAGTTTTGTTTTAAGTTTGGCAAGACACCAAAAGAAACTCATGCGATGTTGGTACGTGTTTATGAAGATCAAGCACTGCCCATGAAGTGTGTGTACGAGTGGTTCGCCCGAGCATGGAATGCCGTTCTCCTTCATCACCTCTTCGGGAAAAGGTCAGAGCAGAAAAATCATGCATAAAAACGATGCTCACCCCCTTTTTTGATAATCAAGGCATTATCTACAAGGAATTTCTACCTGAGGGAATGACCATGAATGCTGCAAGATACATTGAAATTTTGACCCGTTTCTTGAAACATCTAGGCAGGATACGACCACAGTGCGCATAACAAGGCACATGTTTTTTTGTTCACGACAATGCTCGCCTTCACGTAGCCAATATCGTCAAACAATTCCTGGCAAAAGAGGGGGTGGTGCAAGTTAACATCCACCATACTCGCCAGATCTCAATCCTCCAGACTTTTTCCTATTCCCACGACTCAAACTCGCTTTGAAAGGAAAGAGATTTGATGATATTCCTGACATCCAAAGAAACGTGACGAGGCTTTTGAACTCCATCCCCAAGAAAAGACTTCTTGCAAAGTTTCCAAGATACGTATAGCAGATCTCAGGGGTGCATAGTTATGGGAGGTGACTATTTCTAAGGACAGTAAGGTAACTTTCGTTAATATTTCATCTACGTTAATGTTACAGGACTATTCACCGAACTTTATTGTCAGAAGTTGTATGTAGAAAATTTTCATCATAGGGTAGGATTGTGACGCTTTGACATTCACTCAGTATGAAATCGGTTATAAATATCACAATTAAGATGAAAATTACGATTAATTGATTTATTAACGGTGCACTGGAAGAATCATTAAAGCTTTTGGGTCGAACATCGTAATTTTAAGCTACAATTAGATGAAGAGCACAACATTGAATCGGCACTCACTGTACCTATCTTTCCGATACTCACATGTAACGTATCATTCATTTAATGTGACGCTACACGAAAGTCTTTGGAGGAATGAGATGTGAACCCGTTACCTATTAGTTATAGTCGATCAACTGTTTAAAGAATATTTCGATGAGGCTAGAGGAAAATGCCCTTTTTATGATTATTGAACTATTTCCTAAGTTCAATGCATTTATTTCATTAGATTAAAGAACTTTCTGTTTAAAAATTAATAGCTTTGGCTATTCAATGATTATCAATAAAAAGTCATAATCTGGACCCAACTTTAATTTTCATTCTTCTTCCCAATTTCTACTCTTTTCATTCACATATAAAAGTTCGTTTTCGACTTTTAACAGTTATCGATGATATTAAACAAGTGGAACATGTTTGTATTTAGTTAGGGTAACATTTCAGTCTATAAGTGTCTTTTTCATTACATGTAATGGCAATACAGAGGATAAAAACTGCGAGCCGAAACATTTCATACATTGCCAGCAACAATAAAGATTTTTTTTTAAAATTTCAGAACTTTTCTAATATGGCAGAAAAACAATAATTGTGAACATTGTTTTAAACTTAATGTTATTGAATTTTTTAGGCTAATTTTCCATTGAGAGAAACTTACTTAAAAGCTTAAATATGAATTGTTTATTTATTACACTTTAACTGCTTTGGTCTAATGCTGAGATTCAAACACACTTATTTTCCCCAATTCATTCTTTTTGGTATTCATAAAATTAAGGGGTTGAAACGAATGTTAAAACGTTAATTTGAGAATTTTTTCCGCTTTCTTCGAAAGAAATCTATTCGAAATCTTTTTTTTAAAATTTCAATGAACAATTTATGTGTGTGATAGTTTATAATTTTTACTTTAATAATCCAATTTTGAATATTCTTAAAAATTTTAAGCAATTTATAAGAAATTCTTATTTGTAATACTTCTGCACTATTTAATGGTATAATGATTTTCCAACTCAATTATGAAAATGGTTGTGCTTCATAATACTTAATTTGTGTTTCAAAATGCAAATAAATGTTTAAAAATATTATTAAACTAAAAATACTTAACTTCAATGCAGTTTTTAATTTTTTAAGGCTTATCGAAAATTAGCATTAAAATTTATCATATTTTAATATACTCTTATTCCTGAAAAGTTATCAAATTATGATCGAAATAGAATAATTTAGTTCAAATTATGCAAATTAATATGATAATGTAACTGAAAAGTTTTCATAAGGTAATCATAAATAGTTTTTTAAATACCTTGAAGGAAATGAAAAATCACATTTTTTGAGAAAATAAGCTTAAAATTCTCCATACAATAAATATCAGAAGTAACCATGTACATTTTTAATCATATCACGAGAAACAATTGGAATAGTTTCATATGTTTTTTTTTTTTTTTTTGTAAAGTGTTCAGAAAAATTTATACGTTAATATGTATTTTTTTTTCTTCAGAAAAACGAATTTTTTTTAAAGATTTAGCGATCGTGACACACCATAAAGAAAAAAGTTGTAGAATAGGTTCACTTCTATTCGGCACGTTCGGGATCATGTTTGAGTTGAATCAACGGTTTTGACTGATTAAATCACTCTCTAGATGAAAATTCAAACTATTAAAACATGTATTTAATGTGTTCACACGCATTCTGCTCATGTATTCACGGTATAAACATCTCACGAAGTATTTCGTCATTCAACGATAAAATTAAATTCAAACATTGAACGTTAATTTTATTGATTATTTTTATTGATAAAAATATAGTACTACAGCAAAATTAATGTTATAAAGTTATGATTAAAACAAGTAACGATAAGCTACTGTATGGCAAGAAAAATACACATAAACTTTACTTTAAAGAAAGGTATCTGATATTCACGTTGGTTCTATAATTCTGATTTCATCTTCGAAAGCTGAGCTCTGCTGAGTTGTATTTTTATGCAAACGTATGTGTAACCCGTTAGTAAACAAGAAATACAGTTCTGAAAAGAAAACAGACAGTTACGATAAACACTGGGCAGAAATGTGCGCAGTGCTGAGTCGCGACTTGGTAGGCAAGCGTACCAGACGCCTGAATCCACAGGAAAAAATCCGAAAACTAATAGGTTGGTTGGTGCTGGATTATAGAATGGGCCGAACCATCGAATATCGGATTAAAGTGCTTTTACTTTAACTGAATTTTTAGTTTTTAACTGTATGTTATTTCACAGAACTAATGTTTTCAAATTCCAGTGTTGTTGTTGTTTTCTGTTTCCGACAAAATAAGCTAAATTACATAAGAATATATTCGATTAATGCCAACAGTTTAACATTATTTTTATGTTTTTTTTCCCTCAGGTTTGCGTTCTGGTCTTCACGACATGCTTAATCTGCAGCATAAAGAACGCAGCTACAAATTCCATCTTTTGAGGAAGAAATTATTATACATATGTAATGACTTTTATTTTGTTTGTGAGTGTGTGAATATGATCAAAGCAAATATTTTTGTACTTTTTGTGAAAGAAATGCTGTATTTTAAATTATTATGAAATAAATAATTCATTATACATTTACAGATGCTTAGTAAGGTTTCAAATAACTAATTTATTTAAACCAATAATTTGTTGACAAAATGGACATTTGTAAGAAAAATAAGTTTAGAAAACAGATTAGATTTTTTTAAATTTAATTTATCCCATTATGTACTGCTTCCCAATGCATTCAATAAATTGTAAGTATTTAACTCAAAAAGTACATGTAAATATAATTATAATATGTTAAAGGATTTTCCACGCTAATTTTTCAGCAAATATTATAATCATTTATTGTTAGTAAAATTTTGAATAAAACCATTTGTAATTGTAGAACTGAAATTTTAAATATATATGATCTTTTTAATTAAAATTTCCCATTTACCTACAATCTAGAGAAAAATTGATTCATTTAAGAATCATCCTTCTTGGACCTTTTAAATAAAATTCTGTAAAAAAAATCACAGAAAACTTAAAAATTAAAAAGAACAGCTATAGACTTTCTTCAGAGTATTGCAACACAGTATTGTTGTTATTCTTATAGTTGTCATAAAATATTTCCATAATAATTACCCAACATTACGAGTTAATTAGTAAAATATCTCTTGAAACCGATTTTACCTATATTAATATAATGAACTTTTGTTAAGATCATTCAATATAGTTGTGTAGTCGTAACGTATCATGTTTTTGAGATATTTCCGCAACCATTTTGATCTGACGATCCATTCGACCAAATAACTATGGCTGTGCTTTGATAAATAGGTAAGTTTCACAATACACATGACTATCACGCAAACACACTGGAATATTATATTTTACGAGCCCTGTTGATCTTACTCAATCAAATTATTGAAAAACTATATGACACAATAAAGATACGTATTACGTTAAGATGGCTATGCATAATATGTAGTTAGAAACGTGACGAAAATGCATTATCTTCCCAGAAATAAAATTTTGATTATTGATAACAACAGCAAGTCAATTATAATACAATGTTCATTGTGAAGTCACATAACATTTTCTTATGTTTTAGAGGATAGTCAAATTTGTTTAGAATATTTTTTCTTCTGTAATTTCGTCCATATAATGTTTCTTTCCAATATTCGAGTTTCAAAATATGAAAAAAAGGTTATGAAATTGTAACAAAAAATACACGAAAAGAGTACTTAAAGAATACCCGGTTATTTATTTAAAATTCGAAGAACGGGATCTGATTAATGCTGCGTAACATTTTTCTCTGTTAAATTAAAATAAATTTGCCATGATGATTTGAATCGGCGAATTGATTGCGTTACAAATTTTAAACAGAAGCAATACATATCTCTGATTACTGCATTTTTAAAATTCCTAACCATAGCAATCAAGACGTTATCTATTAATAATAGAGAAAAAAATAAGCTCAAATTATATTTATGTTTCTTCAAACTTTCGATCAAGTTTAAATTAAGATAAATGTTATTAGATTAAAAAGTACATCTTACATTTTGAGTTAGATTAAAGAAAGTTTATGCAAATTTTAGAAGATGAAGTATCAAAAAATGTCAAGTTAAAAACTGGATGAATATTTTCTAGTTTTTTTAATGAGCAATTTTAATTAAGGTTTCATAAAAAGGAAAAATAAGTCTAGGAGCTTAGAGCAAATAACAACAACAAGCCAAAATGCGAACACCTATATTTTTCGAATTGCTCATTCTTATCAGAAATGAACTCCTTCGTGTAATGCAATATTTGTATATAGTTTAGTTTTTATTAACGTCGCACTAGAAGCAACACGAGGGCTATTGGCGACGGACCTCGTAATTTTGAACCACGGTCAAGTGACGAGGACGACACCAGAGCTGGCACCCCCCTCTCCTAACATCCACACCACGCAAACGGGAAGACTTTGGGCCCCGAACAGATTTAATGTGCATCAGCCCCAGCTACACGGCGGGTCTTTGGCGGCCAAGGATCGAACCCGCGACTGAACGAAAACCGCCGGCCGCTAGTCCACGACCTTGACCACTAGGCTACCGCGGTCCAATATTTGTATATAATTTAAAAGTACAGTTAATACTGAACTGAAAAAAAGAGTTCGAATGCCTTTAATGTTTAAAATAATTAGATATAATTTTTAAAAGTTACATAATAAACTGTATCATAGTGTTACAATCAGTATTTAGTAGGATATCCCTTATTCTTGATTACAGCTTCCCATTAAATTGAAATGTGCCTGATGTTCCAGTTTTGGTATTACATGGTATCCACATGCAATTTCATAGTCTCTATTAAATATCGATTAGAGTCTCTATCAGTTATAGGCTTTATTTTTTATTTGATGGATGTGCAGTCACATACAAGAATTTTAAACAGTATGACAAATTTTCTACAGGGCTAAGTGGGAGGAATGCTATCTTGCAAGACCAATAATTGAATTATTTTAGTATTAAACGATTTTTTGTATATCTTTGCTGGGTAGCAAGGAACTGAATCCTGTAGAAAATATATAAAGCATTGATTGGGAAAAAATTACTAATAGAAGGTAACCGTTTTAGGATTGTATCTAGATACTTTCTCGAATTCAGCGAGGTTTCATTTACCTATAGCTAGCCTACACTATTTGTTATTATACATACTGCTACCCCCAAACTGCTGGGAGGGGGATCAGTTCAACATTGAGGATAACGGCAAATGACGGTTTATTCACAGTTATTCAGGTTGACATACAGGTAGCAGAGCTTGGACAGTCACAGCATAAACGTAAGACACAGTGCTTTTACAGATTAGTGACACAGATACAAGTACAAAAAACAGCACTTTCAGTGACAGTCACAGTTTATTAACAACGTTCAACTCACCAGCTAACAAATTCAGACTAAGGACAAATCTCTGCAGTAACATTCTGCACTTCCGAGGCAGACACCGGCCGCTCCACAAATTCACTTGGCCAGGCTACCGTTAAATCCTCAGAAAATCCGCTCGTCCAAATACCGACCGCTTCCCAATAGATTTCCCGATCGATCGATCTCCAAAGCAGACTTAAAGAAAGACTCACCTACTGACCAAGGTTTTCGGCGTATTTATACCTGTTCCGGTTAGGTATGACGATATATGGAAAATGCAGGGAAAGTCAATAGCTTTCTTCCCAATCGGTTTTTCACGTAAGTTCCAGCAATTTCTAGAACCTTTGATTTATCACCAATGTTGCTAATTTTCCCGTTAAGTCGCCAAAAGAGTCGTCAAATTCGTGACAAAGGTGAAGGGGTCTCTGTTTCAATTTACCTTGGGCAACTGATGACATCTCCACAAATGCTGCTTTCCTTTATAAGAGAACCGTTGCAGGAAGCGTCAACTCATTTTTTCGTAATAATATCCTTATCATTACACAAGTAGAATGACTTTTTCTCATAATGATCTGGATATAACTTTTCTCCTGTTGTAAACGTAGCACGTATTATCGTATATGACTTCCAAATAAGGATATTTTATTCTCCTCAGACCAAATAATCTGTTTTCTTGGAATATCATCCATCCAGTCATAGTGTTCTTTCACCCATAGAATTCATTTCAGACGTTACTGTAAAAAAATTAATGTTTTTTTTTTCAAGTCCAACTCTTAATTCTAAGATTTTGTAACTTTTTTTTCTTGTTTTTGAACTCACGGGAACACCAACTGAGCCCAAATAATTTCTGGTGACTTCAGATGACTTTCCTCTGTCTTTGGAGCGCATCATTTTTATTCTTCTGTCATCAACATCTTTTGTTCACTTTTCCTTCCTTTGTCTGTTTTGTTTTCCATTGATTTTGTTTCCCTATAACGTAAGCAAAATTTAAATAAAATAATCCACGGTAGAAATGATGATGTGTAAGAAAATTCCCCCTTTATGCTTTCCATTACAGCGCCGTCCAGTAGTTCACCGCTTGCTCTCCACCTTCCATTGTTGGTTGAAAATTGCTTGTTCAGATGTTTCCTATCACCTCTTAAATGTTTGCTTATGAGTTTTGAAAAATCCTGCATGTGTGAACCGAAGGAGGAGTTTTTCGACTCAAATTATATTCAAAAAACATGTTTTTGCGATGTTTGATTCAGTCGTTAATGAAATATATATATATATATACAATTTTAGACTCTTCAGGCTGTAAAGTGTATGATTTGACTTTTGTGCAGTGCCATGTTTCGGCCTCATACTTATCATACAGTAAAAGACTCATGAAATGCGTGTATTCAAACTCATATAATTAAGTATAGTATTAGTTTTTCAAATACAGCTTTTCAAAATTACTATGCCATTTATTTTGTTATAATTGAAATAGTTTAAGTAAAACAAAGTGTAATCAGTTATTCTCCCTCCCCCCCATATATATTTAAACGTTAAACAGTAACTACTTCATTTAATTTTTTTTTTTTTTTTTTTTTTTTTTTTTTGTAAAATAACAACTTTCTAACCTTATTATCGATGTAACTCTCAAAATTAAGCAGGAAATTTTTTCCCCATATATAATGCATTTTTTCTGAAATATATACCGCAGTTAAAGATATATACACTCCCGTCAAAAACCATCCAGAATAGAAATGATCGCCTTTGGGGAAAAACACGAGGTTTGTGCTAAAAGGAAAGACATCTTCATGTCCGAAGTAAGAGCATAACAGAGGAAATGAGGGATTTCTTAAACAAATAATAAACAATAAGAAAATTAATAATAATAATAATAATTGAAAATACCTTTTTTCCTTCTCCGCTAATTGCATAAACTTAGTGTCCATAACAGGATTCTATCATTACCTTCTTAAAAATTTAAACATGCATGAGATACATTTAGGCATGTTCAATCCTTAATGAATCTATTAATAAGAATCTTTAAAATTCTAACAATATTTGAAGAAAGAAAAATCCTGTAGGGCTTAATGTTCTCAAAAGCTGAAAAACACGAAATAAGTAATAGATAAATATCCGAGTATTGCTTAATTTTTAGTAATTTAGAATACAAAATGATGCCATTCTTTTTAACATCCCTTCTTATTATTACCTTGTTCTGTGTATGAGTTTCGCAAAAATCAATTCATTAATTTTTCACCTACTTCCCGATAAGTTAGAACCAAAAAATTTGCACCCACCTTAGTTGGAATAACTACACAATACTTATTTTTTATATATATAAAACTACAAATAACAAACTGTTTTGAAATAAAAAAAAAACAGAAAAAGTATGCCTTTACTTAATTTTTAGTTAAAAAGATAACTAAAAATTAAATTTCAAACTTTATCAAATGTAAAAACGTCTTATGAAAATAAGCTAAAAATTTACTTAAATGCATCAAACAAAATATTAATTTAAATATAATATACAGCTAAATCCCCTAACACACATGTTATATATTCACATTTTATGATTAATGAAAAGTAATATATATATATATATATATATATATATATATATATATATATATTGCTTTTCATTAATCATAAATGCGAAAAAAATCTGCCATTTGATTAGGAATTAACTATTGATAATGTCATCCAAGTTTGTGTGGGTAGGGTATCATATCGAAGAACAATAGTTCTTCAAAGCTTCTAGTGTTATTTACGATTAAGTCTTGAAGAAATGGAGTCTGAGACAAAAGGAAAAAATATTATTGAGTCATTGTCTTTGCGAGTGTTAGTGTTCAGAGCTGAAATGAAAAACATTATTTTTCAAAGGGAATACAAAAAGATCCATTTAATGTAGTTGTGATTATAAGTCATTTACCCATTGACGACAGTAAGTTTTAAAAAATATAGAAATGGTAAACTTTCAATTTTTCGGTTTATTTTAAATTAGGTTTTTAATTCTATTAAAAATATTCACTCATCATTAAATCACAAAACAAACTGCTAAACTTAACTTAAACTGAATTTTTTCCCTTTTAATTTAATCTTATACTCTTTTATTTTAACCTTTACTTAAGGTTCTGCTTATTTGTCACTTTTCGCTAAACTATTTTTCTTTTTCAATCTTCACAATATAACTTGTTATTACTTTAGAACTCATAAATCATATCACTTTGTTTCTTTCAGACTCTCATTCCCTACAGTAGCTTACTTATCTAATAACTTAATTAACTTTCACTTAACTTCATATGAGATCAGACACATTTCTTAGTCACAACAACCTCGTTTATTCATTCAATACAGTTCATGTTGCGTTACTTGATGATCAGTACACATTATCTTTAGCACTCAATCACCCCTCATTGCATTTAATGGCAGTTCCTTTCGCATTGCCTTAGTGATCAGTGCAGATTACCGTTAACACTCAATCACATCGCGATTCTCAAATTTCTCAATTTTTCGAGTATCAACTAGCTTACGTTCTCTCCGTTCTGAGATTCGTCTGATCTGCTCTGCCCTGAGAGGATTGTATGACATCCTATACTCACTCCTTTACAAAAAAAATGCCCTCTACATGCGGGCTTTGAGCAAGGGAGATAACAATTCTACGAGGGCGTTTCAAAAAGCACCCGCATCATGAATGGAAATTAGGGTGTAAGAAATTGAACATTCGAGTGAAGAAAGAATCGATAACACACTGTTATGTTATGCATTGGTCCAATTTTTTTCTTTTTCAAAGAAGTCCTGGTGCATAACATTCTTCACATCACAAAAATTCATCACCATAACTTTTCCGGCTGATGAGACCATCCTTACCTTCTTTGGAGCAGATTCATCGGGAGCATGCCATCGTTTTTGTTGTTGCTTGGATTCCAGTGCATAATGATGATTTAGATCTCACCTCTATGATAACTCTACTCGGCAACAATCAAATTTTGATTTTGTAGAAAAGGACTGTCAATTCGAAAACTAATCTATAAATCAATATCAAATTTGTTTTGACTCGGTTTAACAGATTGCAGCACTCAATGGTAACACAACTTGCCTAAACAACTACAATTGTCATCAAACACATGTACTTTTTGAGCCACCCTCGCTTATGTTAAAATATAAGGAATACGTTTTATGCGTAAGAAAATCGATTACTTTAAATAGAATTAAATAGTACGAATTATGCTGTCTTCTAAACTTTCTGAACATTAATGTGAGAAGAAAATGAAATAACCGAAAAAAATGCTTCAATCTCTCTCTCTCTCTCTTGGTTCTCTTCACTAAAAATAAACCTTAATGAGATCTGTAAAATAATTCTTTCGATTAAGCATTATAATAACACCGGTAAAAAACGAGTTTTTTGAACATGGTTTTTATTTGCGTAACATAATTTTTTATGCTTTAAATTTTAAGAGCAAAAGGGAACGTTGAGTCAAATTGAATTTATTCAGTTCTTAGTTTTAATAATTTATTTTAATATTTGACGTTTGTTAAATTTTTCATCTAAAATAAATACGTGTTCGAAATTTTTAGCTCAATTAAGCATTGGATTTGGCAACCATTTGGCGACTTGGCGAGAAACTTGACGTAAAATTTAATTCTTTAAATAATCAGTTTTAATCAATTAATTATTATTAATTATGATTAAATTATCGTATTCTCCTCAAAAACAATCGCGTATAAAATTTTTTAGCTCAATTAAGCTTTTAAAATGTGAGAAAAAAGCCTTTAAAGTTTTGAACCAGACAAAGTTACAATGTGAGTTAAAGAAAACCCATTAAAAATGATCATGCAGTTTAATTCTAATTAGATACTGTTAAAAAATACTTTAATTGTCCGTTTATCTTTTAGACGATGGAACGATTAACAAGAAACCGCCGAAAAACAAATCTGAATTTGGTTTTAATTTGCTGTATTTTAGTGGTTTATCTATTTTTGAAATTGTGTAACAATCAAACTTTATTTTTGACATGTTAAGCGAATGTTTGTTTTGCTGGGTACTGTCCTCATGTTATCCCATAAAATTTCTTACTACAACTTCCGCGTTCGTAATCTGATATTCGGTAATACAAAATGCGTGTTTTTCTAAGTTTTGTAGTAAATATAGAGTAGTGAAAGACCCAGTGGTCAAGGCCTCATGTAGTTTGTTGATGTAATTAACTGATATTTCTTTAGATATCTAGCAGTTTGCCATGTGAATTGTTTGGCACAGCATCTGGAACTTAGATTGAAAAGACCGGTATTTTCCAGTATCCAGTTAACAGATTTACACATTAAATGTTTCAGCAACACATTTTCTTAACACTCCCTTTAAAAAAAAAATTTGCTTACATCAGGATTTTATGAAGAGTCATCTTTGTAACATATGACTCGAACTTCATTGGTTCATTGAACTTCCTCTAAGAAACTGTCCTTTTTTTTTTTATATTTTTTCTGGAGAGGGGGGGGGGGATATCTGTCTTACCAGTTCTCAAGTGCAAATATACACTGCCCTCCAAACGTTAAGATACAACGAATCTTTTGTGTCTTATTTGTAAACAAATAAAAAAAACATTAAGAAGAACTGAATTTTAAGCAATGAATACAAACGAAATAAATTCCTTTTTCCTAGAAGTCCATTGTTTGATTGAAAAAAACTAAAAACGTCACATTTTTTTTATGAAAAAAATAAATAAATGAGTTTTAATAAGTAATGTGTCCGCCCTTAATAACAATGAATTGATAGCTTCGACTTTCTCTAATATCAGTTAAATTTTCTGCCACTGGCAGAGGGAACGAAACCCACTCACCTCCTTTTGCAACTTCGGAGAACTTAAGGCTCCCGTCTACCCACCATTTTGATTTCATAGATGTAATGTTAATCCTATGGAATTTCGACTTTAATTTTCCCAACTTGATTATTTGATCCATTTGAATGCAATAAAGTGCATCTGAAAGAGCAAAAAATAATTAATGCTTCTGTGGAATTACTTTTTTAATCCGATTTTTAAAAAAATATTTCTAAAGACCGGAAAACTTGCAAATTAATCATTAACATAAGGATAAAAATATTTTTAAAAATCGGAGAGAAAAATTAATTCCGCAAAAGCATTCATTATTTTTTGCTCTTTCAGATGCACTTGAATGCATTCAAATAGATCAAATAGTACAGATGTGGGAATTAAAGACCAAATCCCATAGGATTAACATTACATTCGCGAAATCAAAATTACGATAGACGAGAGCCTTAAGGCAAACATCTGTCTGTAACCTCAAAGATGCTCTATCAGATTAACGTTCGGAAATCGAGCTGGTCTTTCCATTCACTTCAGATCTTGATTTCAGAGGTATTTATATCAAGCCTAGAAAGTTGAACATTATTATCCATTCAAATTAATTTATCCCAAATAACATCAGTATATGATGGGACACAAGGACAAAGGTTCAAAGGACTGATTAAAATATTGTTAGGAAGGAACTTTGAACTATATTGTCTTCCTTGCAGAACGACTAATGTAACGTGAAAGAAGTCTACAGCCATAGGAAGAATACGCAGGTAGTAATGCTGAATGGGTAAGGGTGACCTTGGCGAGAAATTTGGTAATCAGTTGCAGCCAAGTCATTTATTTTGGTGAGAAAATAGCAGCCTCAAACGAAAGTAAAAGTCTCAAGAATCTTTGGAAGGTGTATGTATATGAGCCTCTGTGTGTATCAACTGGTTTATGTATATGTGTTTAAAAGACGATAACGTGATTGCGTGTTTTGAATTGCTGTTTTCAGTGAATGCTATGGTATATTTCTATGCGTGCAGGCTAATTGATTCCTGTTAAAAGGAAATAGAGTATTTTCTAGAGAATCTCAGAATATATATAAAAATTTTAATTAACTCGAGGAGAAACTCCTTACTATTTACGTGGACATTTTTTGCTCTATGAAAGTGATCAGCCACGTAACAATACTAAAGGGTGTTATTCAATCTTGATTTTTTCTAGACTATTTTAAACCAGATTTTTTCAATACTTTAATGGTTACAGTTATAGCAAATGATTACCAAATGATAGTGCAACAAGTAATAAAATTCTTCAAAATTGTAACTTCGCGGAGTGGCACCACCCTAATTTATGAAAATAAAAATCTATTCCATGAAGAAAATCAGAAGAATCAAGCAGTTTCAATATCGGATTGCATTTTATTGTTGCTACGCATTTGAAATTGATAGGCATTTTATAAATGTTTATGTTCGCTTTGTTTCTACCTTTAATTTTTAAATTTGAAACACGGAAACTGTATGATATTGAAATTTATTTTTAATCAAAATACAAAAATACGTGTCTTATTTACTGTTCTGAATTTTTTGGAGATTTCTTTTCATTCCTTTTATTTCCGAAGAAATATGTTTTTGTACATAATCACATTCTATATAGGGAGAACAAAAGTCACTTTGGTTCATTTTAAAATTTAATGTAATTACCAAGCGACTGTAGACCAAAATGCTTCTCAAGCTGAAAATTTTTGCTTGAATGAATTTAAAAAAAATATTTTTTCAGATTTTACATATAGATGGCGCTTCTTGACCTTGAATTTAGTTCATATACAAGAACTACAAAATAAATTTTTAAATCTATATTATATGATATATTTGTAATAAATGAATAAAAAAAACTTTCCTTCTATAATTTTTAACGAAAATTGTTGCTAGTTTTATTTTTTAAGTGGTTAAAACTTGTTTTAATAATACATGGGTGGACAATTGGTAAGACAGATCACAATATGAACTGTAGGGAAAAACAGTGCTGAGATGAAGGTCCAACATGATAAAATATTATTGACACACTGTTCGAACATTAGAATAAGCAATATTCAATGTTCTGTGAAAAATACAGAAGATTATGAAGAACCTTAAAAGAAAAAAAGCGCTAATTTGAGGCTGTGAATAGAACAATGGAAAAATGCATTTAAAAGACGGCAGAGCCCTTTGAGAAATTTGTCAGTACAATTTACGTTCCTTGTGTAGTGCAATGCAACATTTCAAACGTCGTATCATGCTCTTCACAAGTTTATTCAGAAGCTGTAGAGGTAATTTATCCCACTCCTTTGTCAGAGCACTGGTGAGGGTTTTCTGGCTTGTTGGAGGATATTTTTGGCAAACAAGCCTCTCATCCAAAGTATCCCAAACGATTTCAATGCGGCGTAGGTCTGGAAAATATACTGACCATACCGGTTGTTAAATAATCTTGATCTTAGACATTCATGAACAACGGATAACTGTCCGCATGGTATGTTCTTGTCCATGAAATTAAATTTATCATTGATAACTCCCTCGGAAAAGGCGAACATGAGGTAGTAAGAGATCATCATTGAACTTTTGGACTTTCATATTTCCAGATGTGAGAACAAGTAGGAACGTGAGGCTATTGATCATGATACCAAATTATACCATGGTATTGTATGTCCCTTTCCTGGATATTTTCTGGACAACATGCCAGGACTCTCCCTCCAGATCAGTTGACATCTACAATCCTGATTAAACCTACTCTCATCTGAGAATACATTGCCTGATCTAGTTGTTACAAAGAGCAAGAACCAGAGTGGAAATAGTTTCGCTTTCCTGCCAAAAGCGCGCATGCACATATGCAATAAAAGCAGTTGCAAAAAACGATACATATATGGAGTTTAAGTTAGTTTTTTTCTATATAGCTGGCTGCTTTGTGTTTGTGAAGTGTGTGTCAAAAATAAATGCTGTATCTGGGGAGATGGAGTTGTTATTTCTCTATCGGTGTGAGTTATCTATTTTAAACCGTAGGATTAAGCTTACGTAGCACTAGTTAATCCGATTTCGATGAAAAACACACCATTGAAACAGGGCTGTACATTTCAGTCTGGACAATTGCAAGCACAACAGATTCGCGGACGTATAGTTTTCCTTTTCTCAAAAGTTTCGATACAGCTATTCTTGAGCTCATCTGTGCCGTGGCAGAAAAGCATTAATTGTCAACTGCTGAGTATGCTATGCACTGGTACTTTTTTGCAGACACGAAAATGAACCTGTCTTTTGGTAGCGAGGTGATTCTACTTCTACTTTAAAAGAAAAAAATTCCGTTTTTTCAAAAACACTTTTTATAACTATTTAATTTTAAATCTAGACCGATTCTCCTTGTATTGTACAATGCTTTGATGCTTATTTTCCCTTTTGTTTTCAATTTATATATATGTGGGAGAAAGAGTGTACATCCCGAATCTCCGCTGGTTTACTTTTAAGCAACAAGCTGGTTATCAAGGAGGGGGGGGGGGTAATTCCATTACCGGATTCTATGATGACTTCGTACTATTTACCAATTCAGTGATGAGGCTTGAAATTGTTTTACTTCGTTTATTAGAAGGAGAGATGAAGTAAAAATATCTACAAAAGCTACTATATACAAGTTGACATATTTTGAATAACTAGTTCTTCGAAGAAGATGGATGACAGCCCAAATTTGTGGCATATTGACGACGGGCATTGAAACGAGCGCTGGCGCTCGGAGTAGAACAGCTCTGTTAGCTACATCAGGAGTAGATGCGAGAAGAGAGGGCGGAAAGAGTGTGAAATCTATGCGCTTCTCGGTTTTGTTCGGAAATAAGGGGCGCTGCATGAGCTATCACGTGATACATACCATATGCCGTGATACATTTCCCATATGTATTACATACATACAGGGTGTTCGAAAATTCCATCGACTTATTCAGAGGAACGATAGAAGGCATCAAGAGGAGGAAAATTTAGCATAGAAAATCGGGTCGCAAACCACGTTAGAGGGTGAAAATTGCCAAAATTGCTTGCAGGTTTAGATGTCCCTCTGGAACGATCGTAGTATAATAAGGAATACAAAAAGATTTATTTGATTAATTATTACAAGAGTTATTGGAAGTGGCATCCGCTGACATCACTGCACAGTTTACAACGACGTAGAAATGATTCGCGGACGCACTCGAAGTTTCCAGGCATGCTTTTGATGTTTGATGCAGCGATGATAATCTTCACAATGAGATCCAGCGATGTATCGATGTATCCACAGGTGTCGCATAAACGAGTGTTTTTAGGTAATCTCATGGGGGGAAAGTTACATGGATATTCGGCGGATGCGGAAGTCATGCAACTAGTTTTGCGCGTCCAATATACCTTCTTGGGTATATTACATCGAGGTAATAAGGCACCTGAAAGGCAAAATTTGCTGGGACACCATCATGCATGAAACACGTGCCTCTCTACACTACGGCCGTCACAATTGGCAGGTATTCAGAGAGGACCCGTTACAGAAAAACAGTATTTCGTTGTTCCACTCAGGTACCAAAAGATAATCACCGAGGATTCCTACCCACAAGATGACATTAAATCTGTTGAGATTTTCAGAGTGCACTGGCATGGGGATTACCCATCGCCCACATGTGTGCATTATGCGTTTTGACAATGCCTTTGACAATGCAAAGCTAGTCTCGTCAGTAAATGAAATTGAGTGGCAAGAAACTGAGGATTCGAATGCGTGGGGACGTCAAGCATCAAGCGTACGAGCTGTTCACGACAGGTATAGTCGTCTTCTATTAGAAGTTGTACCTTCTGGATGTGGAAGTGGTACATCTTTACAGTATGTATCACATACCAGACCACCATGTGCGAAACTATGAGTTCAGCTGCAAATGCTCGCGTGTACTTGTCGACGGAGAATCGGTATAACCCAGCAGCACAGTTTCTTCAATTTGAGGAGTGTGTACATTCCGTGGTCTTCCTGCATCAGAGTGTGCTGAGTGGAAGGTCCCCATCTCCCATAATAGTCGATCGATCGCGGTGAAGGCACAATGGTGCAGACAACGTCTCTTCGGATATTGCTGTTTGTACATCCGCTGTGCTAAGTGTCCATTGCCATCTGCTCAAACGTACATGAAATGCATATCAGCGTATTCTAGGTTCGTGTAATCAGCCATTGCGATACTCATTCATACAGACAACTAAATGCTACACGTGTTTACTACCTCCATAGCGCTAATTTACGTAGTCCGTGCTATGTGTACACACACAAATATATATACAATTTTATGCAAGAATCGGATGGACAATGGAATATTGATACTGTGTAAAAAGCCTCTATTTTCAATAACATAGTTTTGTATCATTTAATTGAAGTATAAGATGTCCGATGATGTTTTTGACGAATATGATGTCCTATTGAAAGCGGTTATTAACAGAGAAAACTACAGCCAAGAGTGAAGGGCATTCCCATGTAACATATGTCCTTATTTTCTAAAAACAAGAATGAAGAAAGATGTAATGATCTTTCATATAAAACACACATGAAGATTTTCTAAAAACGGACTATCATTGTAAAGATTGAAACTCATACTTCTCGAATTAACTCATATGACACAAGATGCTCCAACTAAATTATAATATTCTATCTTAATATTCTATCCATCAATTAAAAAATAGATTTCGCTACATAATATATATATATATATATATATATATATATATATATATATATATATATATATCCTTCGAGATCTTTAAGTATTATGACTCGAAAAAAACCACTAACTTCTTCCATTTACAAACATCATGATCTAATAAAAAAAAATCTGGCTATACTGGGACTTAAAAATACACTTGCAGAGAGTATAAACAATTTTTGATACTTTTTTACAATTGTTCTTTTTAAAGCTCGGTTGTGTCCTTTTTTTAACTCAATGTATATTTATCAACTTAGAATTGATGATGAAGATTACGATACTGGAGTCAATGAACGATTATGAGTCTTGTGTTATCTACATATACCAGTAAATATTTCCTCGTGTTTAAATTCAGATTTACATCTTGAGCTCGCTATTTTATCATATCATTCAAGTACAATATTGAGTGATTGTTCTTTATTTGAGTAGATGTTTTCTATCTCTCGATGATTTTCTCTGTCTAATATCGATGCTCAGAACATTTAATTTTAAAATTTTTATTGTAATCTAAAAGTTTTTCGATTGGGGTATCTCATTTGGCCAAGGTCTCTAAGTAGATTGCTAAGAATGTACAGAAATCATTTTCTGATCTCTTACAGATTTTCTCCTGTAAAACGTTAAAAACAAGTGATATTTTACTAAAATTCTTTCTAAGGCTTCCAAAATTACGATCAACTTATTTTTTTTTATCATAAAACTCTTTGTTTTTTATCTTTTGGAAGATTTTTCTAGTCATAAATGTATAATTTTTAACAATCATAAGTTTATGTATTTTATGAAAATATGTTTCTTTCGGCACAAATTACGTACAGTTGTTCTTTTTATCCTATATTTGCTGTAAGACATAAATTAATCATTGCTTACACATTACTAGACAACAACATACAAAATTGTCAAGTATTCTATTTAAAAAAAAAAAACTAAAAGCCTTTTGATGTCTGTGGACTTCGTTTTAAAGAACTTAAGCGCAACATGCTTGATACTTTAAAAAATTTAATAATATGCAAATGTTTGGAACTCAAAATAATTAGAAAAGAATGAAATACAAAAATAAATATAGGTTTATAGTATTTAATTTAATATACAATATTTGTGTAATAATAATCAGCACTGAAGTCATAAAAGCAAATTTTTTGAAGATATATGTACAGTGACTAAGCAATTTTCAAACTATGATCTTCCTAAAAACGACTTATTTCTATGCCATAAAAATAAAAATAAGTCGGAGGAAGTCAGAATCTGAAATGTACTGTGGTTCGCGTCGATCTCCGTTGAGGCGTCAGTATTTCCTTCGCAATTCACAAATTGTGATCCAGCACAATTTCATAATGGAACTTTCAAGTATATATGAAGCGGTGAATTCTAACCATCTAACGTTCGAGTATTTTTGTATAAAATTTATTGTTCATTGTTTGCCACACAAGCACAAACTACTTGAGCATTGCATCTTTCCCAATGAAGAAGACAAGAGCATCGACGTCTTTCCAACCGTCTTTCAGCGTTTAGCACCACTCAAAAACTAGCGTTCTGAACATTTCGTCCTTGTAAGTCTGACGCACTCTATGGAGAGTTTCCCTTACAGATTTTTTTATTTTTAAGCAAAATGTGTTGGTTCCCTTTTGACGTGAGCCCTAAACACGCTTCCACTTTGGAAGAGATCTACAATTTCAACTGCTCGGATACAACTGACCTCCTAGCATCACATCCCCCTTCCGCTCATAGAGACACAATCTTACACTCATCCCCATTGATTGATAAAAATCAGTCCTGATGCGTATTGAACAAACCATGTATTCATAACAGTTAAGTTAATTTTCTTTACAAAACATACCGAATAGGAAATTAAATTGGTGCAAAATAATTTATTAGAATCTAGTGACAAAAATGGCAACTTCTCAATTAAAGATTTCTTTCCAAGTTCAGTTTTGTTTTCTATGTTATATTATTTGGATTTCAGTTGTCTTTGGAATTAAAACGATACATTCAATTATTATGTAAAGGAATATTCTATATTAGTTTATCCTAAAAGAGCGCCTATATTTCTTCTTTACTTTAAAAGTAAATATTCTTACAAATAAGAAATTGTTATTCCTAGACCATATTTATTTTAAATTACTAAATAATGTATGTATATTAAAGAAAATTTAGTTGAATATGCATTGTTTGTTATATATTTTTAATATGCATCTTGGAATGAAAAGTTTTCTTACTTCTATTCATATGGGATTTGAATTTTGTATTTAATTAAAATGTACAAGAACCGTTGAAATTTTAAATAGACACTAAAAGTCTCCACTTTTTTTGGTTTCGAACAAATGAATACTGATGGATAAATTTTTATTTACTTACAGAAAAAAATCGTCTCAAATCATCTGCAAACATTTTTAATTTCGTAATACACTAACTATAATTAATTAATTTTTTTTAGTTTTAATCTATAAAAGAAATTGTGTCAATGAAACAAATTATCATTTGATGATTAAGAAAACTAAAAGAAACAGTAGTTATTGATAATTCATTATTTTAAAATCAGCAATAGTTTATTTCTTATAATATTTTTTAAAAATATTTTGCACACAAAGTTATTTTACAGTATTTTTTCAATATTAAAATTTCTTTAACCACTAATAAAAGCTTATTTTCTTTTTTATTTTTGAGCAAATAATTTAGTCAAGCGAGATAAAACAATCCTCATAAAATATATATTATTCTCGTATATCCAACTATAAGAGATTAAAATAGAGTTATTACGCTGCTGTGCGGATTTCACGTCTGTCAGCAATAGACGAATCCAAATATGAAAAGGATAGCAAGTTAACAGAATAACAGATAAATAAAAAAAAAGAGGAATTACTTTTATGATAGTAGAACTATTCTTATTTTCAGTAGAACTATTCTTATTTTCAGTAGAACTATTCTTATTTTCAGTAGAACTATTCTTATTTTCAAAAAGAAAAATCATATTGCAATTCTATAATATAATTTTTGAAAACAAATATTAAAATTAGCATAAAATGTATTTTTGCAAACGATAGTGAAATAAAATTTTTAGTTCTGCCTATACAAACAAACAAATCTATTTAACTCAATAAATTTGTTATACAGCTCTTATATTAAATTTTTTAGAGTAATATCTTGTTTAATCATATGTGTCTTGATTAATTTGAAATGTTTTTAACGTATCTATTGCCCATTTGTGTTTTTAATTTAATTTAAAACATATCCCCATTGAACT
The DNA here is from genome assembly GCA_019974015.1 of Nephila pilipes. Taxonomy (NCBI): domain Eukaryota; kingdom Metazoa; phylum Arthropoda; class Arachnida; order Araneae; family Nephilidae; genus Nephila; species Nephila pilipes. The sequence goes on along the minus strand of BMAW01092621.1, from coordinate 318,513 downwards.
TTTTTTACCCCCACACCTATTTAAACACTTCTAAGGTGTATTTCATGAAGGTCACATAATTTACTGTAATGATAACTTTTTTAAGAGGATAAGTTTTAAACTGAGAAATAAAAAGTTTGAAGCATTTGGGATAAATTTTTTTTGTTACATTTTTTATATATATTTTACATAATTACTTCGAAAATGTTATATAAGCCGAAACTTACGGGCAGCTTTCAATTAATATTAATCTTTGAAAATAAATAAAGATTGCAATCACTATCTCACTTTAAATTAGGAAGTTATCATAATGGAAAATCGGTAAAGAGAAAGATAAAATCCGCAAATATGACTAAAAAAGATTACATCTAATATATTTATTAACAGTGCTGATTTAATTTAAGATATGTATAGGGCAAAATACTTCTGTCATTTTATAGTCATATATGGTAAAGAAGTTTTGTTTATATTGCCTTATATGGCTTCTTTAAAAAAAGTAGTAAAACCTGATTTGATAACTTTAATCCTTATATATCGCAAAATTTAAAAACAGTTTTGACTTTTTATGACTTTCTTACTGGATTTATAATGCGCAATTCTTTTTTATTTCTAATGTGTCAGTATTATACATTATTTTGTCAAACTGTTTTCATTCTGTTGAGTTTCATTCTATGAAACAGAAGAAATTGTGAACTTTTTATACAGCTGCAGTGTTTCAACCATTTCGTCATTCAATATTCAATAATTCGAAATAAAAACCAACGTTTTTTAAAACAACGTTTTTAAATGGTGGCAAAGTTTATTAAAAAAAATTATTGAAATATTAATTAAAACTTTGAAAAAAACCTCATATCTCTCTCGTCTTTAAGATCACTCTCTCTGCGTAATTCAATACATCTTCCGTAGATGATGTCAGGTTACTACAGAAATTACGTTATTAAAAAATTATGGAAATATTAGTTAAAACTTGTCGTAAATGTCTAAATATTGCATTGTTAGGCTAGTAAGAACGATTCCCAAAGTTTCAGAGCTCTGGCTTAGTGGGAAATTGGTTTTATTAACGATCGAAAATTTGATGACACACACCAAGTGAAATACAGAAAAACTTTGTAAAAAGAAAGATGAACAATATCCAACTGAAATGATCTGAAACGCTATGGCTGCCATACGCTACCCCATCGTAAATGTTATCAATGAAAAAAATCTTCGGGGATGTGGAAAACCGCTAATTTGTTTACTGCTTTTGCTTGAAAGTATCCTATTATACCCCCTTCTCCGAAGCTTCAAACTATTCGCCGCCTTCTGTAATGACATGATTGTCCAAGAGACATTCACGCTTGGTCAATTCTAAACTTTCGCAGCGTACTGTTTGCACCATGTTTGAAGGAAAAACAATTTTTGTATACCAGGGATTCAATCAAGGGTCATGTGTTCAACCAACAATTGATTACATGTTGCTAAGTAGCTCTGAATAATAAAATAAGAATTTAAAAATATAATGAAATATTTGTGCAAAAGGATATTTATGAAATAATGATTGCATTTGTAATTTTATCAAATAAAAAATAATAATTTGAGGCAAAAAAGAATCGTAATTATAGAAAGCGCGAAGTTGGGGCTTTTTACCCTGTTCCCTGTCTTCCAGTAGGGACTTTCACTTTTTCTTGGCATTCGAATCCTTTTCCTTTGTTGATTTGGAGTGATCAGTTCCAGGGGATTTCGTTGTATTTCTGCTACTCGCCTATCAGCTGTTTTTATGAATTCGAAAAATTCTTTTGATCTGAATTCGAGAAGTTAGAATCCTCTTTTACTTTCTCAAAAATAAAGGATGAATGAAGAATTAGCTCTAGTGACCGATTTTGGACATTACGAATTTCTTGAAAACGTTTTTGTAACTCTTTTGCATTTTATTTCTTTCCCCTTCTTTTCCAGATTTTAGACAAAAACTTATATATTCTTTTAATTTATCGATTTCTTTTGCTTGTTTTCCTTCTTCTTCGTTGCTTCATTTTATATCTGCATCGGCCATGAAGAAATTTCTTGCATCGAAATCCAGTGAGATCCTAGTCTCTCGCTTTACATCAACTCCAATTCCACAAGGATATTTCATGTCCTCTATTTCTGCTTAAACTGCCATTCTTGTTTGAAATTTCCAATACCGAGTCATAGTCACGAGCTCGGGGCTGACATTATTTCCTGTCGAATCGTGGGTTCGATCCCTGATGCCTCAAAAGACCCATAATGTAGCGGAGGTGATGCACATTAAATCTATAGAGATTCCAATTTCTTCCATTGGCGTGGTGTAGAAGTTTGGAGAGGAAGTAGCCATCTCCAGTGTCGTCCTCGTCACTTTTCCGTGGTTAATTGCGAGATCATTCACCCAAAGCCCTAATGTTGCTTCTATGTGCGTCGTTGATAAACAATCAATCAAATTATTTAATGAAGAAAAATTTCTTCTTACTTTAATCATATTTTCTAATTCTTTATAAAAATAAAAAAAATGATTTAAAAACCTAAATGGGCTTGCTCTGGTACATGGCCTCATTTAGAAAGTGTTGTTCGTAGCATTTGAAAAATAAATATTTCTTATATTTTAATATAAAAAGAAACCCGAAGAAAATAAAAACATAGCAAGATAAAAGTTTCATACCACTAAAAAAGTTAAGTTTCACTTTACTATCCTGAAACCTTCTTTTTTCTTCTAAATGCATTATGACAATAATATATTTTTTAAACTAACTACTAAGGCAATAAAACTAAAAGAAGCAAACTACAAAAATTTATATTGAACCAATTTTTGTAGGGAAGGAGAGTAGGCGTTTTTTTAAAATAAACTTGACTGAAAAAGATATCCACATTCACTTCCCAATTACTTATACTTTATTTCTGCATGAATTTCTGAAATAATGAGGAGTTACTCATAAAGTTTAATTTCAGGAAACAATGTGTTTAATGGAATACATAGTTCTATCGTAATATAATTGTACCCTTAATTAGAAATAAAAATTAACGGTACAATTAGTTCAATTTTAACACGATAAATTGATATGCAAATTTTGTACTACAAAATTAATACTAATTAAATATATTTATGTAAACTGTTAATTAATCATTATATTTATTGTTTTTATAATTTAAATTTGAACATCTTCGAAAACAATATAAAACAACATTTCTGTTGTTAGATACTTGGCAAATCTCCTCAGGTTCTTTTTATTATCTTCATTTTATTCACTTTAAGTTTTCCTCAATTATTTATTTCTTATTGTTATTTTTTACTTCTATCTATAATATTTTCCTTATAAAAATAAATGAGGTATAGAGAAGTTTATATGTTTAATCTTTAAAACTTTTAAAACCTCTCTTCCTTTAAAATTTCTTTTTTTGGGGGAGAAAAGAAACTTTTCTTAATGCAACTGCCCTTTCAAATTAAAAAAAAAAACAGATGCCCCCTCCCCCTCTCAAATGCAAAAAAATCTGAATACCCTTTCAACTTTAAGACTGTGAAATTCCATGATGTCCTCCAATTACCCCCCAATGGACCATAGAGATATATTTATCTACCAAGTCGGAAATTCCAGCTAATACAACATGCCAAATACTTTGGAATACTCAGCGCCATCTATGGGTATTATTCGGTTTTTTTTTTTATTATTATTAATCGAGAAAGTACTTAGTACGTAAAAAGTATAAAAAGTATTTAACATAAGAAACACCGCAATATTGTTTTATAAAGACAAAATTAGATCAAGACTTCATCCAAAATGTCAAATCTGTGAACTACTAATATATGTGTTGCTAATCGGTTCAAATTAAGTAACAAAAGTATTTTTTTTTTAATATAGAACTAAAACAAATAGAAAATAAAATTTGAACTAAAACCAGCCATATAGGTATAGCTTAAAAAGTTTATATAATAACGCTAATTCTTTTTTTTTCTTTATAGAAAGTAAAAAGAAAAAGACTTCACTAATATTATATTAATAAATATTCTCAAGAATTTATTTTGTACTTAAACCCTTCCGAATTCTTAAGTTTTCAACTTTGGCTTAACCTTGAGATATGGCTAGTTTATGCGTAGTGTGCCTTTTTAAAGAGATTCAGATAATGTTAAATACATCTACTAAAAGAAAGAAATCAGCGAAATATTTTCCGATGTCTAGATTCCTATCTAAATATCTGCTATTCTTCCAAGAAATCGGAACATTTTCTTCTGCTATTTTGCTTTCTCAAAGGCACAATACGTATTTCGTAAATATTGCTGCACATCAGCACACGAGGAGTTTTAAACATTGTTCTTTTTTTCAGCCTCGTGATTCATATTTTTTTTTCCTTTTTTTTCTGTTTTTATCGTTTGCAGATACTTTTCTTTACAAGTGCAATATATTTAAAATAGTTTGATTGCTTGAAAATGAAAAACTGAAG
>BMAW01092621.1:295104-306751 GCA_019974015.1 Nephila pilipes | reverse complement strand
TACATTATCAAAAAAATTAAAATACATTATCAAAAAAATTAAAATACATTATCAAAAAAAAATAGGCAAATAAAATTTGCAAACAAATTATGTACAGTATCAGAAACTACGCTTACTTTAGAGACAGCTAAGTAAAATCTCATATACAGGAAAGATAAAACTGATACAGGGGGATGCTCAAACGATTCTAAGTAAATCTGTGCGATAGGTCATCGAATGGGACATCTTATATACTGTTCTGATTTCCACGTGCCAGGATGGCCTATGTAGGTTAGGGACCTTTATCAAGTGTGACCCCTTTTTGCAGATGCATGATATCTGGCGTCGAAATATTGAAGAGGGTTAAATCATGTTTTTGATAGAAGGAATTCATGGGAAAAATACTATCGACCAAACAGAGTTTGGGATTTTTCATTGAAGACGAACTGTAACTGTGTCGAGCTAATTTAAGATCTCAATGACACGTTACTCCAATTAGGTTTATCAAACGCAACATTTTATAAGAAAGGTCTAACGAGAATTCACTTTGAAGTACATCAAGTCTTTAGAAAATGTCCTTCGATGTAATACTTTAGAATATCTTAAACACTGTCAGGTGTCAAGTAAGTTATCTCTTGAAAGTTTCTTTTCTGTTACACACAAAAAATAGTCAAAAAAATTTAGTTAACCTAAGTTCTACTTATTTTACACTAAAAGAATTCAATAATACATTTATTTAACGAATAACCTTTGTGTTCTATACTTCAATGTATCTCTGATTTTTGTGCCAGATTGATTCGCAAAATGTGTGTGAAAGTAGAATGTTGTAATAAAAACAACCTAAAGGGTTTTTAATTTTTTTTAAATAAATAATACTTTATTTTGACTAGCATTCAATTTTTTCTTAACAAATTGATCAAGAGTTTGTTAAATTGCTCTTTTTTTTTCTTGGTTAAGAGCTCTATAACACAACACAACAGTATTACCCTTCGTACACAAGATATGCGGTCAGCATTGGGAGCATAATCTTTCACGAACAAAACTTTTTTTCCAAGATGAATCACAAGTATAATTTTGACTGTCGAAATCTCAACAATGATTGTGCATGTTTTTGCGTGACATATTTGGAAAAAATTAACTCTTAAATACAGTCTGAAGTATTCTGCAAAAGTCGAGGACCAGTTGCATATCAACATAAAATTCTTGAATATAATATCAATAAATTTGAAAAAAGAAATTAGTCATTAGAAACATGAGCCACAGATGGAATATTTCAATTGGTCTTAAGCATCGCAAAGGATGTATAATTTGCTGACTATTGCTCATTTTAATGAAAATGAGAACGCAACCTGCCCATAAAAAAACTGTTATAAGTACTTTAAAGAAAGTATGAAGAAAAAACTTTCAATTAACGATTTTTAGACGCTGAATCTACCATCCAATTTAGATCTCAATCAACCATCCTACCACTTCTCGAATCTAGGCTATAAAATTTATTTGAATTCTATAAAGTGCATTGGAAAGTGATGAAAATGTTTTTAAAAAATATTTCTGATTGTATTTTAATTACGATTATGGAACCTATTTTTAATTATTTTAGCTGTCTGGAAATTCGCTGAAGAACTACTATTATAGAAATAAAAATACACTTTCGAAAATGATAAAAAAAATTAGACAAAAACAGATAAAAGTTTTCCTTATTTTTATTATTTTTTTACTTCCGAATGCATTTTATTGCATTTCAATAAATTAGTTAGTCAAGCTTTGAAAAAAGTTATCAAAATTCTATATAATTAATATTATGTTTACGATTTTAAAATGGCTTGTAAATGACAACCTTAAGACCTCCTTGTCAATATACATTTTATTCAGGAAGTTTAATACAGCTTTCACAAAATCTAGAATACAAATGGATTAAGAATTTCTCAAACTTGTCTCAGCTAATATTAAAGGAAGATTTTTAATACTACCCTTAGTGAAGAAACTGAGATATAGAATGCCAAAATACGTTTATGTTATTAACTATAACAGAAATTTTTTACTAGGGAAAATGTTTTATCCTAATTCCATTCAAAATCAAATTTTCAATAAGGCTGAGATATTTTAGTACGCATTCTAAAAAGTCGTATTTACCATCTTATAATCAATAAAATCCAGGTACAGTTTTAAGTAAATCTGTGAAATATGACAAGTGTCACTTTGAATAATTTGAAAGCGTATACGGAACAAACACTGAAATAACATAAATTGCTTACTCACCAATAAATCAGCCATATTCCTTGAAATAAAATCTCGATTTAAGAGTGAAACTTCTCAACAAAGTTCAATGGCATTTGAATTTTTCTCGAAGGATTTTATTTTTATACGATTTTAACTTCCGGATTCCCTCAATTCTTTCAGGGAACCAATCAAGAGAAGATTATACAAATTTTAAACCAATAAGAAAAAAGTTTCGCACAGTGACAAAAGAAAAATCAATATACAAACAAAATCGGTCTAGAACCAACGGGTAGTTACACAGTATAATCCTTTGTTCACTCTTTTCGGTACACAAATTTATTTTTTTTCACACGAATACTACATTCCAATGTTATCATAATGAACTGGTAAACGATTGATTTTGCTTTAATGTTGAAGCGTAAAAAAACGTGTTAAAGCTTAACCAGTGCATATGTTTAGATGAAATATGTCGATAAGATAAACTCTTTGAACCTTTGGTCTGGATTGAGCCACCAAAAAAAGAGCTTTTCTTGTAATGATATGTTGTCATAACGTTAAATTCGTAGAATATGTCCTGTGAAAATGCTTGCTTATGAAATTAGATGGTAAACAACTTTTTTTATACATTTTAGATTTCCCGAATCCAACAACAACCTGTTGAGTGATATGGAAATAAATATTTGAACCTTCCATGTAGATAATTCCCATGAGAAGTAAACTATTGTCTATGCGATACACAATATTTTCTGGTTACTGATTGTAATAAATCAAATTGTTTAAAATAGATGTTAAATAATTCTGAATTCTTGTTAACAAGATATTTCATCAATTCATATTGCTCCTTAAAATATTCTTAGGCCTTTTCAGTCATAACTTTTCTCTGAAATTAGCTCTCTAGTATTTAATTTTATCTCTAGCAATGAATTTTTTTCTCTAATATTTATAACTAGTTGATTATTCATCAAAAGAAAATGACCTAACCCTAATTTTTAGATCACACAAACGTTTCAGAACTGTCAGCATTATGGATGATATGATCCTAATTTTAAGGTATGTTTTCAATAATAATGTTAAGTACTTACATTCAATGCGATCAATGGATTTGGTATTAAGATTAAATAAAGGTATGTATTTTCGAACTTTTATTTTTAGTACTTCTACTCTTTAACTCACTGCAAAATAACGAAATTAAGACAGACATATCATCATTATATGCATAACCCTTTCAACATTTTACATAATCACATCATCATAACATATAATATCAATTAGAAATTTAATAATAGCTTCGTACGAGAACTTACAGCTGAATATGACAAAATGGAGAAATGTAGTTTCTATTTCAAAATAATGCATTTATAAAACAGTTTTTTGAAATAATTTCAGGATAATATTTGCCAGTTTATTTCAAAAAAATTTACTGTTTGTAATTTTAAAAGAACATTTACTAAATTTATGACAGTTCAACGTATTATTCCCAAAGTTTTGTTGCTGTTTTTATTAAAAACAGCAAACAGCAACAAAAAGGTGGCAGTTTTTCCCCTTTTTCTATTCAAACGTGTTGTTAATTTTTAATGATAAAGTTATTTTCTAAATCTAAACAAAGGGCTATTACAATGGAATCTGAGGCTAGAAAAAAGGAGAAAACGACTCCTCAGAAATGATATCTCATTCTCTTAAATTCTACACTCCGAACGAATTTTGAAACCCAATTAAATTTAATTAGCAAGAAATTCGATTTTTTCAAACGCAGATCTCCTGCTTAATTTGAATTCCAATTTGTAATCCTCCGTTTACAAATCTCAAGGTTACCACAAGCCAAAATAAAAGGTGTAAATTTAAATGAATGGTAACTATTCTTGACGTTGGTTAGTTTTCTTAACGTTGCACCAGAAGCAACACGAGAGCTATTAGCGACGGACCTCGTAATTTTGAACCTCGATCAAACGACGAGGTCGACATCTGAGCTGCCATCTTCCTCTCCTAACTTGTTTAGTCTCTTTTTAGACAAAATTTATATAGCATTTCTTAAGTAATGTAATTTTTTATCATAGCATTGAAGGAAGTTAATAGCTTTTTTATGTTCAGTAACTATATTGCCAGATACTGATATTAACTAAATTCTGACATTTTAGTAATTAACTTATTAATCACCAATACTTACCGTTTATGACATTTTTCATAATATTAAATCACTTATGCAGCTGTATAAAAATTCGAGTTCTCAGACACAATATTTTCGATTCAATTTTTAACGCCAGCAATAAATTCAAGAAAAACGAGAGAAGTAAACTACATTGCTTTTATCTGAGATTAAAGTAAAATAAAAATTCAACATTTAAGTTGTGCGATGAATTTTGTGTCCCATTTCTTCATCTATTCCCTTGTTAACTTTCAGTGACATCCAAGTTTGCGTAGGTGCGTGCTGTGACGGTTCTCATCGTATTAAGTATTGCAGGATATGAATGAAATTTACGAATGAAGTAAGTTTACCACATGTGAAACTTAGAGTGATAACTTTATCACATTTCATATAAGTTCAACAAATAATGCCTGAACTGAATTTACAGTAAATTCTATTCCCATAAATATTCCTTTTCTGTTATTATAGAGTTTTAATTATTGATAATTACTGCTTTTTGAGTGTAAAAGAGATAATATCCGATTTTTTTTTATTTATATTAATTTAACCTACCATTTGGTCTATTCAAAAATAATTTCCTCGTTTGAATATAAAACAGTTGCAAGTTATAAGTTCAATTCCAATTTTCTAACCCCTTCGTAACGTTTATGCTATAGGAAAAATGCTGCAATACCACGACTGCCTTATAAGAAAGTTTGCTTTTAAAGTAAGATTAATGTTTTACGATTGAAATAAGACTGGCATAAAAATCCAACATTTGGTAAGCAGAAATAAGAACAAATATAACAAAACAGAATCAAGTTAATCAAGCACGTTTTTTGTTTTTAAATTAATTAATATTTGATATTAAGATGCCATTACGATTCAGTTACTTCAAATAATTTTTTAAAAAAGCGTGTTCAAACTGTTACACCATCAGCCAAAAGCTTAGAAACATTTAGAAAGTTTTTTTAAAGGAAAAGAAAAGTTAGAATACTTAGATACTGCTTTTTGATAATGAAATTTTGGATAAAGCTTTCACAACAATGCAAACGCACAAACTTAACAGAACAATTAAAAACTTTAGAAGCTTAGAACAATTAAACATATAATCTTTTCGAATAAAAATTTTTTGAATCATTTAGCTACTTCATGTAAAACAAAAAAGATTAAAACGTGTGTTGAGCCTAAAGTTTGAAAACTGCCTCCTATTTTTTATAATGAATTAGTAATGTGCACATTTTGCGTATGAAATCATAAACATGAAGCATAGAAATCAATGCAACATTTCTCAACATTTAAATTCGAAATGCCGAAAGCTAGACATATTTTTCCTGACGATATTACTGAGTAACGGAAGTTGATTCTAAAGGCGAGTCTATTTCCGATATTATTTCAATTCTGAGTACGTCGAAATGTAATATTTGTCGAATAATACAGGGCTATTCGAAATGAATCATTCGTTTTCAAAATTCCTTATTATCAAAACAAAATAACCCAGAAGGTTAAGTAATTCCCATGCATGAATACAAAGGAAAAATGTGAAAATCTTATGTTATGAAAAATAGATGACCTCCGTGTATTTATCGTGAAGAATATGCAGATTGCATGAATTTTTCAGAAGCTTTCGCGGAGCTACCTCGCAGTTCGATCGGTCGCAGTGGACCACATGACTTGATGTTACACAGCTGGTCACCTGATATGACCCCCATGCGATATTTTCTTTTGGGGCCTTGTAAAAGATAAAGTGTATGCACCACCATGACCCACAACTTTCTGTGAGCTTAAATAACGTATTTCTGCTACTGTACGATCATTTACACTAACACTTTACAAAGTGTTTGGTAGGAAATTACATATCGAATTGACATTATACGTATAATTAAAGGAAGTTAAATCGCAAACTTGTAAAAGAATAACTAACATGTTTTCCCTTTGCATTCATTATTACTTATTCTGGGGAGTTTATTTGTGAAAATATAGTATTTTGAAATCGGGTGATTTATTTTGAATCACGCTGTATTAGGAGGTGGAAAATATGAAGTGAGATCTCGCATTTCCCGACTGCGAGTGAACTAATATAAAAGGCGACAGAAAAATTCAAAGGCTGGCAGCTTCGAAAAAAATGTCTGTACAGCAAATTCTGAGAGCAACTTGTCTTCATGTTACAAAGGATACAATTCTAAGAAGGATAAAGACTGTATAACACTAGTTTATCGGAAACTACAAAAAAACGTGATTTTAAAATCACGTTACATATCTGGAGTATCTCGTTTCCATACAACCTATGATGACAAATTATAATTCAGTTACTTTCATTTCAATGACAAAAATAAATGGTTGGTTGGTTTTATTAACGGTCGCACTAGAAGCAACACAAGAGCTATTGGCGACGGACCTCGTAATTTGAACCTTGGTCAAGCGATGAGGACGACGCCTGAGCTGGCACCCCCTCAACTAACTTCCACACCACGCCAAGGGAGGATTTTGAGCCACGACACACTTAACATGCATCAGCCACGACTAGGCGGCGGGTCTAAAGTGGCATCAAGGCTCGAACCTTCGACTCGACGAAAACCTCCAGCCGCCAGTAAAAAAGAAATGGAACCTTGACGGTCCCTATAGATAGATTAATAATTGGCACGATCTCTTGTTTGTCATCTATTTCCTTCAAGTCATGGGTTTGAGCCTTGATGCTGCAGTGTAGTAGTGCAGTCAGGGAGGATGCACGTTCAATCTGTCGAGGTTCAAAGTTCTCCCGTTGGCGTGGTGTGGAAGATGGGAGAGGGAGGCGGTAACTCAGGCGTCGTCCTTGGCACTTGAAAAAATTACGCGGTCTGTCACCAGTAGTTCTCGTGTTGCTTCTATAATTCGACATTAATAAAACCAATCAATTCTTAATTTGAAGTATTTTCAACCTTTTGTCCTATTGATTCTAAGTTTAGCTATCTGATGGTGAAAGATACGCTGAATCTTCTCTTGACTTCTCAAAGAATAATATTTGAATAACTTATTAAATTCTTTTTCAGCAGACAATATTATTTCACTTCATCTTTAAGCATTTTATATATATTTGCATTTATAATATTTTTACTCAAGCGATCATTGAAGCATGCTGTTGTTTTGAGAATAAAACGTCGATAAAGATGCGTGGGCATAAAATAAAAAAAATACATGCCGTCAGGTTCAAAGGATTGACATAATGCGTTATGATTTTATTATTACATTTAGTTTTCTTATGGTATATTTACATTGCTAAGATATATTTCATTTAATATTTGTGATCGTCTGCTTTAATTTTAATATTCGAACAAAATGTTATCATCTACTTTAATAATTTATCGTTTGTTCTTATTTTATTGTTGATTTCAATAATTGATTTTTATGGCAGAATAGTCTGTTTTCATTCTTTTTGTCGTTAACATTGAAAACGTTTTTGTACTTCAGAAAGGTTTTGCTTCTGAAAATAAATATGTATTAGGAATTTCAAGAAAGAATTTTCTTCTTTTCTTGATAATAATTGCTTCTGTGGAGCCTAGGGCTCGGAAGTACGCTTACTTTACGCTAATTAATATTCCTTTTGAATAATTCTACATTTTTAAAAACTTAACAATGATAAAAAAAATCATTGAACACCTTAAAATGAAATTCGCCAAGCCTATTTGAATTTTTGTTTTATCTTTTTGTTGCTTTATAAGTTTTTGCAACACATTATGGCAACACTGAACAATGTTCCAACGTTTGCTTTCGTCGTTCGTCGCTATGTTGTAAAAAGAAGTTTTAGTTCTTTTTATATCGAAGATGAGATTTACCACATACTGTTACGTTAGTTCGGAATTTGAAATAGATTCTTTATTTTTTTGTTCAGTAAGTGGTCCTTTGTTTGTTAATTTATTGAGCTCTACATTCTTTCTGGTTTTATACACTTAAGAAGAAATTTGCCTCTTGTTACAGAACAGGGTCCAAATTTTGAATGTATTATATTGTTAAAAAGTCCTACGGTATTAATATATTTTCGTTTCACCATTGCTGAGATAAATTTTTAATATACTTCTAATTTCTATTTGAATAAATACATTTTCACACACATGTATAAAAGTGTTGTGCTACGTTTTGTAATTTCATATGGGTACTTTATATTATATGTCAAAATGAAAACGTTGCACACTTATATAGAATTTTTCAGTACTGTAAACGAGTGCATATACGTTATAACCGAAAGAATTTACAACAATATAGACATATATACCTATTTGCGGAAATGTTTTGAATTTATGTAATCTTTTTAACATTAGACAGAAATACTATTTTATATTTTTTTAAAACTTATACTTATCAACATGATTAGAGACGTGACAAAACAGGCTTTATATTTGAATGAATAGTATTTTAGCTATGTTTTTAAAACATAAAATTTCATATTATAAGGTTATATATAGATTATAAAATTAGTATTGTATTAATAAAATGTCAAATTTCATAAACATATATAATAATCTTATCATAAAATATTTACGATACATATGTTGTGTGAGCTATATTTATAGTTAGACTTAAATACTTTTTCAAAGAACTAAATTTCCAAAGGTTTGCACATATTCCATTTTAAGTTTTTTTTTTGTAATATTCGAAGACATTTAATTTAAATATGTGGATTGGCAGACCCAACAGTCAAAATTTGAATAGATTCGGGATAATTATATGTTTGGAAGCGAAAAGAATTTTTCCCATTTCAAACATTTTTCTTAGTTCTTTAATCTGTTTAATGTAGTCATATGTTTTAAAAATTATTGAATAATAATACGAATACGTTTAGTTTGGTAATTGTTTGAGTTTTGAATTAATTAATAGAATGGGGTGAAAGTTTTTTAAACCATAGAAACTTTGCCTTTCAAGGCATTTAGATAACTGCAAATAATGTTGCTTGATTTTTTTAATTGTTTTTTGTCCAGTTAGATATTTGAAAAGTACAAAGAATAAAAACTATTTATTACATTCAATTTTTACCAAATTATAAAATTAATAATTATAATATTCTTATATTGCTATTTCAATAATTAATTTTAAAAGCTGTATTAAGTACTATATAAAAGTATGTTAATTTATAATGCAGTTGGGTGAATATAATAAGACTCACATATAAACAGGTAATTATAGTACTCGTAATCTTACATAATGTTGCTACAGCAACACTCCGTGCCTCTCACTACAAATACTTTAACTTACAACTCTTCCTTTTAATTGGAAGGAATATTATAAAATTTTAATTATGAAAGTAAAATTTCCTCTGAAATTTTTAATAGTGTTATTTCTCCAATATAGATTTTTTTTAATGTAAATGAAAATACAAAAATCTTCCCCAAGAAAAAACATCTAGAGATAAAAGTTCGGAAATAAAAAAAAAAATAATTACATAAATTGAGTTATTTCTTAAGTCGTTTGTTGAACTTTATTAATATATATTGGAATCTTGATTGATTATTGATTATTTTACGGAAACTTTTAAATGAAAATTTGCATCATATTATATATATATATATATATATATATATATATTGAAGTTTCTTGAGTGAAAATTAGTGGCGTGACTGTAAAACAGAATCACTCCAGCGTCATATATAAATTATCAATATTTTAAGAAATTTCACCGATTAAATTTATGTAACTTTTTAACATTTAATTACAGAAAGGGGAAAAAACAAGATTTTCAAAATAAATAAATAAATAAAATACCACAATATTTTAAGAAATGCAGCGACAAAGTATTTAATATATCGCTACGTTTGTTTAAATTAAGTTAAATAAGTGTGTAATGCAAAATATTTGTGAATCAATATACAGATTAGGAAATGAATTGTAAGCAAGAGCAAAAATAGATAAATAGGATAAACTCGGTTTTTCCTTAACGATAACTACTACTCTTACATCAAACAATTTGATGAACATGAGAAAAATATAAATAATTCCTTTGAAGGTGATACGCACAGAAACGAAGATATAGATTTAAAACATCAATTGCAACAATATATCTTGATTATACTTCTGTATATTTATCTAAAATTGAGATAAGTATAGATAAAATTATCCTCATTTGATTACTATATAGCTGAAATCTTATCCATTATATTCGGCAGTTTAATTTTTTAAACATGAATGTGTAATTTTGAATTATAACTTTATTGAGAAAAAACTGTTTTATGTAATTATTTGGAGGTTTTATTTTAATTAAGATGATACCAAGTAGTAATAAAGGACATAAAACAAATATTGCGCAGAATATGGCCTGCATTATTTTGAAGAAAAAAATTTAAAATAAAACTATTATACTTTTTTTCAAATTTTAATTTATTTCATACATTTTAATACGTTTGAAAAAAATCATATGTTCAATTATGTTCTTTAAAGAAACACAAGTTGATATGATGATAGCTCTGATTTTTTAAGTTTTTCTGAACTATAAGCAGAATTATAGAATCTTTGCACAAAAAAAGCATATACAACCTTCCCAATACATAAATCTCATACTATATACAAATAAATAAAAATAATTGCATTTTAATACATATTTGTATTATGTTATAAGGATCATAACTTTCTACTCTTATACTGTATAATATACAATAATTGTTTGTTTCAAAATACATTTCCTCAAATAATTAAAACTAGTGATGCTTTAATTCAGTTAAAAAATCATTTTTATTTTGCTTACCTTTGGTAGGAGTTTTCGTGAAAACTATTGAAAAAAAATCAATGCTAATAAAGTTTTGAACTCAGGATCAAATCTTGTGCGTCCGCACGTGCCGAAGCTAGCATTCTTAAAGACCGGTAAAAGGGTCCACAGTACCTCATATAGAAAAGCTTCTGTCAAATCTTAATGTGCAAAAGATAGCGCATATCATATACCAATCGATTACGTCTTTTTTCCATCTTTCGTAATTGCCAAACCATTATTAATCAGCCATTATTGGTCAAAACCCAATTTTTAGATTAATTTTTATAGAAACTATCATTTCCAGTATTTGATGACATAAAGAGAAAACGTATGAAACCTCAGGTAATATTTTTTTATTTGATAATACTTTATTTATATATTTCAGTAGAGGTATTTAATACTGTGACATGGTCGAAAGGTATTTGACCAGCTAATGTTCAAGTCGATACATGGGTTCGAATCCTAATACCACCAAAGATTCCTCATACAGAATAATGAAGACTGTTTTTGCGTTTAATGGAATCAAACCTCGGAATTTCTTTCCACACACGGTGTGACAGTAAGGAGAGTAACTTTAAGTGACCACAGATCAAATATCGTCCGAATATTTCATG
>BMAW01092621.1:271563-294704 GCA_019974015.1 Nephila pilipes | reverse complement strand
TGTGTGTGTGTGTGTGTGTGTGAGTGTGAGTGTGTGTAATGAGTGATGAAACATCTTATTAGTATTCAAAATGCAACAGGTCTTTCTGAAAGCAAATAAAAATTTTAAAAATGAGAAAAGCGCAAAAGAGCAACATATCCTTTCTAATGAACATTTCTGTTAAAGTGTGCTTTGATTTTCATACACTCTGTAATAAAACTGAAATTCAAAAATTAGTGTAACTGAAATATAAATATTTTTAATTATAATGCAGAAGAGAAATTTGTTTTCATTAAGTGCCTTCCAAAATGAAGAATATTTTACAGTAGATATAAGAATACTAAATTAAATAAATTTAAATTGATGTTTTTAATTTCAAATATATAGCATCTATATAACTAAGGCTACGTGACCAGATATGGCGTAAAAAGTTTAACCATTAGTAAAACTTGATATCGTCTGCATATGACGTATGGTTCTGAAAGGATAAGGGCTTGTCTTTTATCAAAGGATTAAAAGATGTTTAAGTTCAAGATATTAGGCAAGAATAAAACAATAAACACAAAAAGTTCAATTTTTAGCAAAAAGAAAAGTTATATTTAGCACAACCTTTTTGATTTTAAAGATCATTTTCCTTTCTGGTATCCTCGTTCTTAAAATATACATTCTTTAACTTTAATATTTATATTTTGAAACATTATCATATTATGCTTATATCAATATTTTAATACTAACGCTAATGTAAAAGCGCTAATAAAATTGATATTAATTTAGATAAAAATAAGAATAAAAAGTGCATAAACTTTTAATAAGAACATATTAATCCAGAATATCTAAGAATATAAGTGATATATGCAAAATAAGGATATATTATTTTATTTTATCAATTAAAAGGTAATTTTTTATATTACCTTTTATTTTATTTTATAAAGGTATTTTATTGTGTTGTGCTATAATATCTCATGATTACTTGTGAGTAATGATATTTTAGAGTTTTTCAAGGAATATATTTGACTTGAAAAAAAAATTTGATTCATATTTCCATAAATTCTTTCCTCACGAAATATTTATGGTTCAATTTCATAATATTCCATGAAATTACGTGACTAATATGCAGCTAAAAACACTTTCTAAATTACATAACATTCATATGTAAGTAGATTAAAATTCTTAATATTCCATAATGGCGTATTAAAACTTTTTTAAAAGGTTAACTTTTTTTATCAAATATTTTAAAGAGAGTACTTTTTAAACAAGAAAATAACATATCAAACATACTCAAAAATTACATTCAAACATTTTCTTAGAATCTATTGCAAGTGCATTTTTATTATTTTGCTTAAGATATATTATTGGTTTTTAAAATAGATCCTTAATGTATTATTACAGCAAATTTTAAGAAAATAGAATTTTTTAAAATAAAAAATAATGATAATTTTTTATATGAAACAAAGATAACAATTTTGAAAAGAATTTTTGTTGTAATTAAATAAGAGATTCAATCATACAAATAAAATATTGAATTTATAAATCTTACTATAGACAGCTTTCAGTTACAATTAACGATACTCAGGATAATTAAAATAATTATGATTTTTCGAATTATTTTTCTCGATATATATTAATAAATTCTTTCAACCAATCTTATTTTTGAAAAAGTTTTCCAACCTACATATTCATTAGCTTAATTTTTTTTCACTGAACTATGTTCAGAGACTAAATGTTATATAAAAACAATTATGCGTGTATTAAATGTTACTTATATATACTTCAATGGCAAGCACAGAAATCATTCGTTAGCACTTAGCAAGGATGTAAAAATAAAAATTTAAAAAAATACATGGAAAAAGCTGTCTAAGGGGGGGAAAGCTCTTTTTTCACGATATTCATTGTAAATCTCTATCAAAAAATTTTCAAACCATATTGATCCATACATTTTCATATACATGAAAAAGCAGAAGGAAATATCATGAAAAGTTAAATATTTCATTAATATAACTTTTGTAATTTCGTCATAATAAGAAATTATATTTAATTTAGTGCACATGTGGTATTTATAATAATCACGCATATATACGCTTTCAGAAAGAAAAATAATACAAAAATGGTTACAGATTTCATTTGGAATATCTCCTAATAAATGTGATCCATGTTAAAAAGTACAAATAAATTTTAAAATTCCATTTCTATAAGAATATAAAATTATTACAATTGATAGTGATGAAATGATAATAATTACTGTTAATGACTGAAAAAAAAAACTAGGATTTTTTAGAAAAAAATTGTTGCAGATTTAACAATTCAAATTTTTTGTTCATTTACATTTAGACTTCAACTAAAAAGTCACCTAATCAGCTAAAATGCGTTTAAAAATTAAATATTAAAAGTAACTATTTTCTGTATTTTTAAAGATAAATATACATTTCTCCCCCCCTCACAAAAGATATCTCTCTCTTTTAATTTTATTATTTTGTAAGACTCAATAAAAGTTCTTAAATGTATCAGCAAAAGAAAGAAGAGAAAAAAAAAATCAAATGTCTTGAAATAAAAGAAGAGAAAAAACAAATGTAGCAGTAAAAGGAAGGAAAGAATTGTTGCGACGTACGCCGCACTACTGAACAACGTGACCAACGGAACAAAAGGTGAAAATGGTATATAAAAATGGACTACACTTCTCAGAAACATTTACTTTTAAATTTGCAAAACCAATAAAAAATTCGCAATTGTGAATCTGAATTGGCAGGAGAATAATACAAATATTTTAAAAAGTTGCAACAAATATAAGATTAAAACGAAATTCTCCTATCAAACATTGGCTTATGTCTAATTTATATACTTTCAATATTTAAAAAAATACCAAAAGATGTGAAGGAAAAATCTTTCTTTCTTTCAGTAATATATAAGACTTTTTGAACATATGAGATTGGAATAAGCAATATAGGCGGACTTTTCATTTAGTTTGAGCTAAAAGTTCCATATTGAAAAAATTTCAGTTGGGTATAAAATACCGATTATACAAAACTAACAAATTTTTGATGGGCCAAACCATTTTGATCAAATCATCTGTAAAACAAAATATTTTTAATTTTACAAGCCTTGATGAAAAATAAATAAATAATGTGTCATGGATACTTCCAAAAAGAAAAGCTTGACATAATGATGAAAGATATGAAATCTCAAGCAAAATAATTTATATATAGGAAATGTTATGATATGTTGCTATAATAATTTTTAAAAAAGTTATGAAATGAAAATACCTAGTTTATTTTAACACTACTATTACATTCATAAATTTAAAAAATTCAAATAAACTTGTTAGTTTAAATGTTAATCTGTGTGAAAACTGTTAATTATTTGTTAAATCTCCAATAATGTTAAGTTATATGTCAATAAAAAATAATTTCTTTTTATATTTTTGGCTGCCACTTTTTCAAATGGTGTAAAAGTATTTATAAAATTTGAATTATTTTAAAATAAGTTCCATGATATATATATACAATATTATATAATATTTAACTGCAAGAAAAAAAAACTAAAAATGAATTATGGGTGGGCGAATTTAAATCTGCAAAAATGCAATGCATAGAAAACAAACTCATTTTTTTCATAATAATGATTTTCCTTCAAAAAATTAATTTTTTTTGTTTGAAGACTTTAATTCTTAAAATTAATATGTTTTATTTAAATTTTATGTTCAATTAGAAGAATTAAAACGGAATTATCAGTTATTGTCCTACCAGTTTAAATTTTATTTTATTTATTTGCTTGAATGTATAATGCATTAAATGTTCTATTCATTTAGAGTGAGGGATATTACAACAAATTCTAAGATGCAAATTTAAGCAAACTATACCATTTCCAGAATTATTTTAGCCTTACCTTCGACTTCGTTTATTCTTCTGGAACTATTTCCGGGAAAAAGCAGACGACAGTTTTTATATAAATAGTTTACGTTCGAACGTGAGAACCGGCAGCGCTTAGCGACAGCGAAAACAAAAATTTATATCTTGTTGTTTATGATACCCTTTTAAACGCCCGATATCAAGCAAAGTTCAGAAATAAAAAAAATCGATGATAACACACGTGCTGCTCCGAGATTTATAATTTTTTTTCGCATTACAGGTCGCGGCAAGGGTGAGTAATATCGAAGAGAAACTTGTACTGGGTAAAAAGATAGCTGAGATAACTCTTTTGGACCTTAGAAGAGATGACAAGAGTTACAGAAGAATACGAAAGCTTTTTTATATAAAAATTTGAGCTGGTTCGCTAAAAAAATAACATGATCCTGTAATGTTATTAACTCTTTACATTTGACTGATCGCGTTCATAATAGTATTTTGTAATAATATTCGTATAAGACTGTGGTGATTTTAAATCACATTCGAGCAACAAAAAAAACCATGTTAGTAATATTTGAAATCCTATATTTTTTCTAATAAAAAATGTACAGTCAAATTACTTTTCACAGAGAAGACAAGGTGAATGTCCTTTGTTGTACTTTAAGGTACATTCTTGCTACTTGTTATACGTGATTCATTGAGTTTCTTCTTTGGAAGAAAAAAAAAGAGTTCGTAATACACATAAATTCCAATTAGAAGATATTCCAAGAATATTTTCTAATCAAGTTCTGTTCACTCAACTCTTTTCTGAGTGTGGATATTGGCAACAACTCATAGCAACGATGATGAAAAAAAAACCGAATAAAATGCTAAGAGAACACTCAAAATGTCCTGTTTCTTATATATAAGTGTTTGTTTTGATATTTAAAAATCGAGCATTAAAAATGTCTTGAAATGATATTGATTAGAACTCACGTATTTCGATCGGCCGCGGCAGCCTAGTGGTCATAGTTTCGGATTCGTGCCCGGCGGTTTTCGTTCAGTCGCGGGTTCGATCCTTGACCGCCAAAGACCCGCCGTGTAGCCGGGGCTTATGCACGTTAAATCTGTTGGGGCCCAAAGTCCTCCCGTTGGCGTGTGTGGATGTTAGGAGAAGGGGGTGCCAGCTCAGGTGTGTCGTCCTCGTCAATTGACCGTGGTTAAAAATTACGAGGTCCGTCGCCAATAGCCCTCGTGTTGCTTCTAGTGTGACGTTAATAAAAACTAAACCAAACAAACGCGTATTTCAATCTACGGTATTTTTTGGACGATTGTGATTGTTTTATTAACGTCGTACCGAGAAGCAACACGAGGATTATTGATGACGGACCTCTGTCATGTGACCAGGACCATACCTTAGCCGTCATTCTAGATATTTTCAGTTCATTTTAACTCTCGGCATTGTAACTCATCTATTTTATACCACCTTTCGTATTATTACAAACCTACCTTCTCAAACATACCTAAGCCGCGTTTAACTTAGTGGTCGTGGACTTGCGGCCGGCATTTCGTCGAGTCGTGGGTTCCAGCAACGATGCCACTAAAGACCTTCGGTGCAGCAGAGTTCATGCGCCTAAATATGTCGAAGTCTCAAGTCCTCCTGTTGTCGTTGGGAGCAAGTTAGGAGAGAGAGGTGCCAGCTTAGGTGTCGTCCTCGTCTATTGATCGAGGCTTAAAATTAAAAGGTCCGTTGCCAGTAGTCCTCGTGTATTGCTTCTTAGTGTTATGTTAATAAACTATTACAATTCCAACACATACCTATGCTATATAAAAATTATCCTACACGTTTGCGTTCACTGGCGTACAGTATTAATTTTACTAACACACACTCTCTCTTTGTGTGTATACCAATAATTGAACTTCTCTAATAATTTTGACGCAGTATAAAGATTCGTATCTTAATGTTACCTTCGGACCTTAAGACGTACTCCAGTTACAAAATAATTTTTCTTTGCACAAACGTGTGTCTTATAATCCAGACAATGCGGTGTTTAACATATTCTTGTTAAATTTATATCAGCATTTGTATAATTTCTGCGGAAAAGATTAAACAATTGAAAACAATTTATTTCCATTGCAATTATTGAGTATTTCCTAATTTAAAAATTATTTTCTAGGGGGAATTGCCACTACCATTGATACATGAGGAACTCTACTCATGGGAAGTGAACAATTAATCTTCATAGCCCCTGTTGATTGCCTAAGAGGATCCATTAAACCCAGTTTAGTTTATATATGTTGTAAATCCTAGCAAATATAGCTTTATTTCATTTATTTTTATGTGTATTAAAATATAGCTGCACATTTTACATTTTTTTATATCATTCCCTCTCTTGCCTTTTTTTTTTCTTGCTTCCCTCCCTGCCTAACTATCCCTTCTCGTGTTTGCATAAGCTGCTTTATGTATTTAAAAACTCGAGAACTAAAAGAATTTTTGTAATCGCAAGTTATTATAATTTTTTTTGTCATAAACTGAATGACTAGCAAAATTTGCAGGGCATTTTCAAGACAAAGAAAAGCTAATAATGAAGGACACCTCGTTTGCGTTTGTCGATCTATATATATGTGAGTGTCTGTGTATGCATGTATATATATGTTTGTATGTGTGTGAACATATTTTATCCCGAGAAACAAATAAATATCGCTATCTGAATTTCTCTGCCTTACTCTTTATTTTAAGTTACGTATATATACTTGAAACTCTGATATCCATTTACACGTAATAATACGATAATAGAAGTTGTTCTTTGTAGAAGTTTATAAAAATATTGCTGAAATATAGCACGAAACACTAATGTGACTTTTTTTAATCAATATGTTTATTGATTGATTGATTTTATGGGATATATAGCAACGAAGGCTATTATCCCCCAGACAATATGTACACTGAATATATTTGAAAATGATTTTTGAATTAATTGATCGATTATTAAAGTTGCACTTAAAAGAAACACGAAAGCTATTAACGACGCACCTCGTAATTTTGAACCTCGGTTAAGTGACGAAGACCACGCCTGGGAACAAATCCCACTCTCCAAATTCCTACACTACTGCAATGCGAGGACATGCTCTACACGATAGGCTTTTAGTGACCCCAAGACTCGAATCTACGACTCGAATGAAACAGTGCTTGGTATGAGCTTCTCTGAACCCAAACGCAATGATTTAAACCTGATATGAAATAAAAGTCTTAAAAATCCTGATATGTTATTAGTGTATGAATTTTAGGAAACAAAAATAAGAAGAAAATGCCTGATTTTTTTGAGTTATTTCTGAAGCACATTTCTCTATAGTAAAGGGGATGGGACAATAAAAAATAATAAATTAATTTATATATATATATGTGTGTGTGTGTGTGTGTGTGTGTGTGTCACGTAGTCAATTAAATAACCGAACTGCGTTGATATGGAGAAGTGAGAATGGAATGTAATTGACCGTGATGCCTCCAGTGCAGGTGGTACGTTATTCCATCCCTCTACCTATTCCAGTTTGTTTTTCATCCTTGTTTGAGTAAGACGTTGTTGAGTTGAACTATGAGCACGATCATGATAAGCTGAAAAATCGAGCAGCGCTTAAATTTGAAATTCCTCGTGAAATTAAAAAAAAATTCCAACTGAACGTTTTAAATTGTTAAAGGAGGTATTTGGAGATAATTGCTTGTCACTTAGTCAAATTTTTGAACGGCACAACCGATTCGAAAGGTCGGGAGGTTGTTGTAGATGATGTACGTTCTGATCGACTTGTGATATCAAGAACTGATGAAAACAATAAAAAAAATTAATGAAATCATGCATAAAGACCGACGTTTAAGCGTTCGGACGATGTCAGATATTACGAACATTGACAGAAAGACAATAAGAAAAATTTGGACCGAGCATTTACATATGACGAAAGTTTGCGCAAAACTGGAACCCATAAACTTGACATGCGTGCAAAAAATGAACTGGAAGAACATTTGCTCTGACATCATGGAACGCTTCTCAGAAGAAACTAAACTAATTGAAAAGGTCCTCACATGTGATTAAACGTGGATTTTTCAGCGCGATCCTGAAACTAAACGACATTCCATGCATTGGAAGACCCCCACGTCGCCAAGGGCCAAAAGAGCTCGAATGAGCAAGTCCAAACTGAAGGTTATGATCATCGTTTTATTTTTCGATATTAATGGCTTCATCATGATTGAATAGTTACTTTAAGATCAAACAGTAAACCAGTAGTACTACATTGAGGTTCTGAGAAAATTTAGAGAATGAGTGTGAAAGAAAAGGTCTGATATGTGGAGCAACAACACGTGGATTTTGCACCAAGACAACGTTCCGGAGCTGTTCAGTCTCTGTGAAACAGTTCTTGGCGGACAAATGCATTACTATGCTCGAGCATCCTCCGTACTCTCCAGATCTCCCTCCATGTGACTTCTACCTGTTTCTAAAAGGGAAAAGTGTATTGAAGAAAACATATTTTCAGTCTATAGAAGAGGTGAAGGTCAAAACGGCAGGGTTACTGAAGAAAAAGACACCTGCTGTGAACAGTGGAAAACTCGTATGGGACAATGTATTGATAGGGAAGGGGGGCATGTTGGAGGGTACTAAAATGTGTTTGTATAATGTTTTCAATAAAGCTAATTTTTAAGACTCTCTCTAGTCCGGTTATTTAATTTTCACCTCTCTCTCTCATATATATTTATATATATATCCTCTCTCTCTTATATATATATATACTCTCCTCTCTCTCTATATATATATATATATATATATATATATATAATAATATTCAGTCTGTTCTGAGAGAGCCATCGTGGTATCGAATAATTGCAAATTTGATCAAACGCAATGAAAAAAAATCAAAATATTGCAAAAGACATTTAAAAATCGTTTTCAGGATTTTGCTTAAGAAGGAAACTGCATTCCCACTTTTAAAAACCCATTTTCATTTTGCGAATAAAATGTTATGCTAATGCATATTAACTTACAAACGGAACTGACTGATTTAAAAACAAATTCATTATTAAATATAAAATTTGATGAATTTGTTCGACTTCAAAATACTTCTGATGTAATTAATTTATAGCGTTCATCCCCATATGAAAATTATCCAGAACTAAGAAAATTTGCAAAAAATATGTGTCGCTTTGGAGCGACACATATAAAAGTGAACACGTGTTTTCATCAATGAAATTTATTAAAAGCAAAACAAGGTCACGAATTATTGATTCAAATTTGAAGAATTCTTTGTTGCTCTTACAAGTAAATTTAGCACTGAACATTAAAAGACTAGCGAAATTCAAACAGGCTTAAGAGTTTTACTAGTAAGTAATGCTTATGTGATGCAATAGATATATTCTTTTACCCACAATAATTAATTCATTTAAAATTTTCAATATATCTATAAGTATATTTCTATTAAAAGAGGAATAAACATGAGGAACTACTTTTAGGGATAGAACTACTTTTAGCAAGCAGAGAGAACATACAAATCAAAGTTCCAAGCTGATCTCACTCCGAGCTAACAACTGTTCCCGTCTCATACTGGAGATCATTTCTGGCTATTGTAGATCGGTGCTTCATTAAACTGACGTAAATTAATTAATTTAACTGTATTGTTTAGTTATTCCCTTCCCTCTCCTAAAGAAAGCAGATTGTATCCTGATCTCTGTTTACTAACCTTTAACATAAAGCAAGACAGTATAAAAAGTGCTCGAATTATTTGGAGCATCTGAACACATTTGTCGATAAATTGGCGCATGGTATGCATAAGGTTGGTCATCTCTACTACAAAATGTAAAAGACGAATCAATTTTTCCGATTTGAAGTTTATTCTGATATTCCTCGTAACGTTGAGTTCTCACAAGCAGATAAAAGCAAAATTTTGAGTGTAAGGTATGAAGGAATGAAGTGAGGAGGATAGTTCAGAAATTTCTTAACACATTCAATGGCGCAGTTTTGGTAAACATAATATCTTGTCATAACGTGGCAAACTTAGTAATTAATAGTACAGGGAGAGCAAAGAAGACATTTCTGCGGCAAGATAGACAGCTATTGCGTGCTACTTCTAGTCAAAAAAAAATGTCTGTCCATCAAATTGCCATTAATCTAGGCATCCCACTATCCGAATATACAATTCATCTCCATTTTAAAGCAAAAAGACTTCACGTTTTATCAGAGTATGCGGCAAAGGTTTCTCTTCAACAATGAAAAGAAATTCAATATGGATGACCCAGATGGTGGGGATTATTATTGGCCTGACATCCGACGCGAACTTCGCTCTTTCTTTAGCTGGAAACAAAGAGGTGGTTAGTCATGGTTGGTTTTAACATCGCAACAAAGTCGTCAAAGTGTAGAAGATTATCTGAATTTGCTACAGGCTCAATTGCTTCCATTTGGAAAAACTCTGGGAAATAACTGAATATTCCAGCAAGACAACTTTTCACACCCTCAACTAAAATTTGGGTAATACAGAATCAAATTATCACTATCAATTGTCCTACTAATGTACCAGATCTCATCCCGGAGGAAATTCTTTGGGACATTAGCACGTCATGTGTACATGCATCCATTCCAATTTTCCATCATGCCGGAGTTAAAACAGCGAAAAGATCAAAATTGGTCTTCCTTAAAATCTTATTTATTGCAAACCTCGTGAAGATGAGCTGTTCGGGACCTTTTGGTACTTTGAATTGTATACAATTACAACTCCTTGTCAACCAAAATGAAACGTGATTAAGAATATTAGATGAAAATAAGAAATATAGTGATTTGAATTAGAGATATATAGTAAGGTGACTATTTTTTTTTACAGTGAAAAGGAGAAAGAAAAATTACAGCGAAAAAAAATCAAACATTTTATTAATTCAAACAAAAATACTATAATTATGCTTACATCCCTTTTAATTAATATTTAATTAAACGAGTATTTTCCCATTGAATTAATATTTTTTGTCAATATATCATTTTCTATCACTATATTGGAAATTTCGGAGCAAGAAATATCCTTCATATTGAATTTTACGGTAAGTGCTGCAACTAGAGTATCAACATTCAAACTTGATTTCTCATTTGTTCAAAAATCCTTACCAAAGGAGTATAAATCTTTCAACTGTTACATTAATTCCAAGGAAACACAACGTAAATTCAACAAGAATAACTAAATTTTCAAATGGAATGTGTTTATTTTTGAAATGCTCAAATATTTTCACCCATCTCTTATCAATTTCAGCATGTTGATTTTCCCATTGTTCTAATTTACCAGAATTTAAATATAAATACAATCTTCTAATTTCTTCAAACAGACAATTGTCATCGATTTTAATATCAGGCATTTCTTTCGATAAAAACTCAATACAATTTTCAATACCTGCTTATATTTATCCTTACTTGTGATGAAGTGAAAACCACCTTTAAAAACTTTTATTTTTTGTAATATTTGTTTCAGACCATTCTTCCACATATTGGAAATATATTTGGTAAAAATTCTGCTCTTCTTTGGTATACTTTTTATGTTATGCTCGGATTTGATTCCTCTGAGTTTGACAATTTTTTTTTTATTATTATTAAAGGAATAAATTTTCTTCAAATCATAATTTATATTGAAGGACAAAATCGTTCAAAATGAGACTAACTTCTGTAGCAGAAATATGTTCATCTTCAATCTTTTGAATCGTTTTGTGAAAAACAGATGCTTGATTATGTACAAAGTACATTAATATTGTGTCGTTGGGGTATTCGCGGTTTTCTCTTCACTAACCTTGAGGACTTTCATTGAGATCGATTGCTGTAAATAGCAATTTCTTCCCAAACAAAAAAAATTCGTCCCTTGACTGCGGTTCAAAATTACAAGGTCCGTCGCCAATAGTCCTCGTGTTGTTTCTAGTGCGACGTTAATAAAAACTAAACTATAATCCCAAGCAAAATGAAACGTTATTCGGCAAATTAGAGGCAGGTAGAAATAAAGTGAAATGGTTTAGAATGGAAAGTATACAAGCAAAGCGAAATTCACACGAGTGGTACTAGCGTTGAGTATATGCCTTACAGGTGGTAGATGAGATCAAGAGTTGGTACGGGCAATAGTGATCGTAGTGAAGTCAAGAAATCAAGTCAACCTCAACTGGGAAGACTTTGATACGCCACTCTTAATTTGGTATTAGTTGAACGGGTTGAATCTATCTAAGGTGTTATCTTGGAGAGCAAATATTCCTTAGACATTATATTACAAAGTTGATAAATAAATAGTTGTGTGAGACTTGACTGGAGTATCCTTGCGTAGGTTTTTGACTTTTAGAGTTAGATATATTTCACTGAGTTATGGCACAATAGTCGAATAGGAATACTCATTCGCCACAATATCTCCAATAATTCATAATTGAAAAAAGATACAAGAGTTTTCGGACATTTGTTTGAACTTTAAAAAAATGAACGGAGAGACTCAAATAATTGTAAAATACGCTCTATAGCAGGGGTTAAAGGGAGCCATCTAACTTTTGAATATATTATTTTTGTTTTCAACATTTGCGTAACAGTTTGGCGCGGCATCTCTAAATACAGAGGTTAATAGATTAGTTTTAAAATATCGAAAAAGAGGACAGGAAGGTTGACACTTTTCGAGGAAGGACAAAACCTACAAAAAAAGGACGACTGGTCCACTTATATAGTGATATATAAGTGAAATAGAATTGAAAGGAAAGTGAAGAGAGATTGAGGATAACGACAAGTTGATAGATGTAGAATGAAGAGTATCCTCGTAATTAATCGTTTATATTGAGCGTTGTCGAAAGAGACTCTTGACCAGAGTAATAGGAGTCGAATCTGCTATAATCGAGTAGTGCTCGAATTGGAACGAGAGATTAGGTAAGCTAAGATTTTATTACTTGAACATAAACTAGTATTAAATGTGCTAAGAGAAGCTCGAGAGAGAGCTACTTTCCCTATTCTTTGATTGGTAATAAAGTATGTTGTCTTTCACTTGCGTATCTTCAATTGGAATTTTGAACTTATTAACTATTTAATTAGATTCTAAGGTGGCAGAAAAGTTAAATAATGAAGAAAGGCTATCACAATCTTAGTTTAAATCGTGACTCAAATTAATTAGAACAGTGATTTCAAAACTGAACTATATTTGGTAAAACTCTGTTCATATATGTTTCGGATGGTTCATTTTATTTCATCTACAAAAAATTGCAAACTTTATGTGATGCATCAATTCTGTAATAAGCTGTTATTCTGGACTTCAGCGTTGATTATTTTTCTTCTGTTTGGTTACTCTGAGTTGAGCTAATATTCCGAAAAAATCACCTGTCCATATATTTATGAGATGCACTTCAGAAAAGAATTTTACAAAGAAAGAATTGCTTTTCATTCAAGTCTTACACATGATAACTAAATGTATTATCATTAACTTCAGAGGTTGTGGATTTTTTTGTAAAGCCTGTGAAGTGTCCGATAATGCCTTTAAGTTATCATATATCTTGAACCCTTTCAAGATTTGAGATAATATGTGTTATTGTCATAAGCTATGAATTTTTTTGTAAGATTGCGAAAGTTGTGATAGTGTGCATAGTTATTACGAGTTCTCGCATTTTCAAAAACGTACACACACAAAAAATTCCAAATTCTATACGCTTTTGTATAAGTTAGTGTTTAAATATAAGTCATCAAAATTGCAGAAAATAGTCAGTTTTTAACAAACGAAATATAATTGTCGAAAGATTCATACTAATAAGCTTTTGAAATTTTTTAGTTGTCTTTTATACAATAGTTACAAAACTTTTTGATTAATTAAATATTTTTATTTACAATTTTTTAAATTAATTGTATTAATTTTTCCATTTTTAATACTTAAGATCAAGGTTATTCTCACAACATTCTTACATCCCCTGTGAGTCGTGGGTTCGAGCACTAAAGACCCATTGTCTGGCGGAACTAATACAGGATAGAGGTCCCAAGTTTTCCCACCGGTGTAGTGTGGAAGTTCGTAGAGGAAGGTGTCAGCTTAGGTGTCATTTTCGTCACTTGACAGAAGATCAAAATCATGAAGTCCGTCGCCAATAGCCCTCATATTTCTTCTCAGTGTGATGTTAATAAACAATCACACAAATCACAATGGGGGTGGTAGTCTAGTGGTCATGGTCGAAAACTCTTGATTGGCTTTCTTTTGGTCTAGTTGCAGTTTCAATACCTGATGCCACTAAAGACCCGCGTCTAACGGGTCATATACGCATTGAATCAGAAGAGGTTCTAAGTCTTCCTCGTCACTTGACAGAGGATCAAAATTGCAAAGTCCATCATCAATAGCCTTTGTGTTGCTTCTCAGTGTGAAGTTTATAATAAAATCAATTAATTAAAGTAAATCTCAGAATAATCTACTCCTGTACAGCAGGACTAATGTTTTGTTGTTAAACATTTCTTAGAAAATTCCAGCAACTGATAGCTTGTAACTTGAATGTTATGAAAATTGCATCCAAAGTTTGTTTGTTCTTGAAATTTTTTTTAAATCATACGAAGAAATTTGAGCATCATACCAAAAAGCTAATCACGCAAATCAAATTTTTAATTTTCGAAAACATGTTTGAACATTGGTTTGAAATAGCAGCGATTGTAGATCCCAATATGTAAATATCATAAGCTACAAACAATCAAGATTGACATCCAGACATATCACATGCTACAGACATCCAGTCCAGACATATGCAAATTAAGCAGTCTTTGAAGACACAACTATTCTGAAGGACTTCAGGAGATGCATTTAAATGCTGATATGAGTAGCATACAAGTTTTGTAAGACTAGTTTTGACAGTATTCGTGATTCTATAGCTAAAAAGAAAATGGTAGGTACTAAGAGCTAGCGTGCTGTCAGATACATAAAAGCAGCGTTGATTGATTGATTGGAGCAATATCCTGTTCACTGACAAGTCTTGATTTACCCTGTAATCAGATGATACGTGAGTTTAGAATCTAGAAAGAGCAAGATCCACGCAATCAAGCCAAAAACATCGTGCAGTCAGATGTGGCAGTATTATGGGGTAGAGGGGGGAAACATGAACGGGATATTGCACAGGAATGCATCTCTGTAATAAATTTGCCGTGGTCCCAAGTCAACCTATTTACGTGTTGTGAATCACCGGAGAGTGGCATTCCAGCGCTGGTGTCGTCTTCATCATTCGACAGAGACTCAAAATTTCGAGGTCTATCGTCAATATCCCTAATGCTACTTTTAAATGTGACGCTAATAAACAATAAATCAAAAGAACTTCTTTAAAGAAGGTTTCGTGAAGACTGCACAATGTCGGGAGGGAGTACTAGACTCCATTGTGTGACTCTACGCTGCAACAGTTTGTGTCGATATCCTCCTTATGGATTATATTGTTCATCCATAATTGAGTCAGTAAGCTGACAAAAACCTGGAGAGTGATGGTATTTCTCGTAAGGAGTGACCAGCCTTAATCTATTTGTATATTTTTGGAACGCCCTAGAGGGTGCTATCTCTGCGGCTTTCTCTTCTCTTCCAATCTGTCTCAGAGAGTCGGAAACTATCCTGGTAGAGGAATGGTAATCGCTATCATATAAGGTAGTTAATTGTCATTAAAATAAGAAACAAAACGTATAGAATTTATGTGAAGGTTTGCGTACCTTATGAATGTCGATTTTATTTTAGAGTTTTGTCTTTAAATACCAGACATTAATCTACCAAAAATTGTGTACTTCAAGCAACCAGTGTTTGTGGTTGTGGAAATCGTCAACCCTCCGAAGTCAAGCCTTTGCTCGAAATGTCCTCCTTCGTGATCAAGAATAAATCAAGATATTTTGTGAATAACTTAAAAAAGAGAAGCCTTCATATAACTTACGAAAATTCAACATTTTTTTCATCTCTTATACGTAAATCTTTTTTTTTTTCTTTCTTTAATGCATAAATACATTTTCAACCTTCATGAGTCAAAGCTTTACTTTTCCATTTTTGTTGGTTCTACAATCGCAAGAATAACTTTCGGAAGCCAGTGTGTATTAATATGTAAGAGAGCTGTTTAAGATTAAGGAAAGTTATTCTTAACATGGTTATCACGATTAAACTTTCATCCAAATATAAATTCGACCTATTTTGTATGTCAGGAACTATTTTGAAGGCTAATTTTGTTGTAAAATATTTTAATACTTGTAGTGATTTTCTGATCTAATTCAAAAAGCATATATATGTAGCGCATGGAGTTCCTGACTCGTCTATCTCACCATAGGTATTGATTTAAAATTATTTAAGGTTCTTGTTATAAGAAATGGCTGTTTATTTTATCATTTGTAGTATTATCCAGCGTTCAAGTAATTAAACTGTAACATGATAGATGTAGAACTAAATCATTCTTTTAATTTAACATATTGTTTTACTCTCAGCTTAAGATCTGTAACTATAGTAATCTTCATTTTGAACTAACAGAAAATGATCAATTTTACAGAAGTAAGAAAAATGAATACAGTTGCAATAGAATCACGAACTTATAATTAAATATTAATACAAATTCTCAAGTCCAATCGTAGCCGCGGTAGCCTTGTGGTCACGGTCGCGAACTTGCGGCAAGCATTGTTTCCATCGAGCCGTGATGTCGATCCCTGAAGCCATTAAAGACCCTCCAAAAAGTGAGGCTGATGCATGTTAAATTTATTGAGGTTCAAAGTCCTTCCGTCGGTAGGTTGTTGACGTTTGAAGAGTAGGATGCCATTTATGTTTCGTCCTCGTCACTTGATCTATGTTCAAATTACAAAGTCAGTCATAAATAGCCCTCGTGTTGTTTCTAAGTGCAATGTTAATTAAACAATCAATCAATCAATTAATCAAGTTAAATAAGTGTTACTTACCGTGTTCTCTTGCTTATGGCATAAATTCATCTTATCTCTTTTCTTCTCTCCTAACCTCTCTTATTAGAAAAGCATTACATACAAAACTAGAGGAGATGCAATTCTTAGCGTAAGGCAACTTTAGGAAATGAACAAAGGCTTACAATAGGATTTTGTACGTATTTCCCTTCAGCTAACACTTTGGGGTATTCATATGACACTAATTGTATTGAGAACCACTTCTGGAAAATGAATAGTGATTCACGTAAATTAAACAGAAATATTGGAGTGTAATAGATAAGATTATTGATATTCATTTATAAAAGGTGATGATCTTAATAGTGTGAAAGAATTGGTAGCTTGCGGCGTATTTCTTTCATTATTGATTCATCTATGTTAAAGACTAATTAAATGGTCAATGAATTTGACTCCAATTGAAGATACGTAAGAGAATGACAAAACACTTTATTAACTCTCAATTTAGAATGTATAAGATCTCTCTGTCTTGAAACCTTCTTTGCTCTGTCAATCCTAGTTTATATTCTAATAATAAAGTCTTAGCTTACCAAATCCCTCATTCCGATCCAAGCACTTCCTTTTATCACAAATTCAACTCTAATTATTCTATAACTAGGAGTCACTTCAGTTCAAACAATTAATTGTGATTTTTCACTTCAATCTACCAATCTGTCAATTTGTCGATCTACCAATCTGTCAATATCTCTATATTTTCCCTATCTTTCCTTTCTAATTCGCTTACATATCACTATGTCTAATTCAATTCACTACATTTCTTATTTTCATCTGACTCAAACCCGATAAGTTATTAACAATGAAGTGTCTTTTCGCGTGTTTAATCTGTAGGTTCTGACTAGTGTAGGGACCAAAATCCACAGGCGTGATCATTAGCATATTGTGATTTGGTTATTCTTAGATTCGAATAAACCCAATTGAGTTCCTACATTCTTTAACTGTATTCATTAGTGATAATTTAATTATTGATTAAGAGTGGAAATATTAAGTAATGGAAGTGTTCAGTAGAGGCTTATTGGAGGAAGTAAAATCGATAGATAAGAATTTAGTTATACTAAATGAAGCTGTAAATATAATAACACAAGACTCCACCAAATCATAGTAATCCGACAGAATTTCTGATTATTTTCTCAAATCTGAATCACTAGAATGAAATGAATTATATCTGAAGCAATATAAAAGATAACAGTTACCTATGTGTGAACTTTTTCTTTCAGGCCCTTATAATTATTTTTTTTATTCGTTTAGTTGGTTTTCAGAAATTTAAAAATATTTCCAATATTGGAGGAGGGGGGGAGGAAAATCTAACAAAAAAACCCCACTTTCCTCGTTTTTTACATTACTGCATGCAAACAAATGTAATAGTCTGAATTTCAAATGATAATTTCAGTATACCAACATAAACATTTAGGAATTCGAAATGGGAGGTAGATTAGAACCTTAATTCTCAAAATTTTGTTAAATGGAAATAATAAAAAAAATTTAAGTTTTAGGTTAATTTGAAAAAGATATGAGACCACAATATATATATATATGGAAAAGGTCTTTTAGAGCACAGAGTTGATAGTTTAAGTAGATTTTCCTTCAACTGGTGTACTAAAAATGAGTTTTTAACATTGAAAAATGAAATTAATGTTTCTTGGGATATCGCCGTTCGTATCAACCATTATAAAGAGGATATTGACCTCAGATTCGTCATACTCTCTGGGTATTTTTCGCACCAAGTGAAGTCCAGCTGTCACACTTCTAGGAAATGAGTTCCTATTTTCGTGATCATCTTTCGTAATCAAAAGTATCTGATCTCCATTGATATGGCTTTTGAAAATCTGATTAAAAAAAAGCGAAAGAGGCTAGAGTAAGTTGATCAAAATAAAATAATGAAAAAAGATCATCCGTTCGTTTCAAAGATCATTTTCCCAGGACTAATATTTAAAGGGGTTGCCTTTGGGTCAAAGTTCAAATAGACGAATTCTGTACGTAAAAACTAGGTTTGTTCCGCGTCATAAGTGACGAAGAAGACCAGTTGTTAATTTGTTTCGGTACTAAAGGGAGGGGAGGTATTTTAAGATAAATTGCGTTGGATGAATAATCGTTGGGTTCAAATTCTACCTCAAGTTAGATGAAGTATTAAAATGATTGACTTCAAGATGATCTTTCGCTTAACTGATTGAAATAATCGCTTAATTTTTTTTTATTTTTGATTCTTTGGGAAAGTAAAATCTTCCCAACTTTCTCAAATGCTGTGCAAATTATAAACTGATTTAGTAGTCATTAACTTATACGTTCATTTTTTTCTGTAATCATTAATTTATACGTTCATTTTTTTACCGTATGTGTAAAGAGAAATTATAAAAGCTACTCCGGAAAGGAAAGAAAATGGCACAATCTGATTTATTGTACATGAACGACAAATCAGTTTGTGCCATAATTAAATTTACAATTTCTTTGGGGAACACCGCGTGTTGAATTCAGTATGCAGAGCCGCTCCTTTGTAATAACAACTGTAATCCGGCTGGAAATCAAGTCAATTTGAGCTTAGAAAATTAGAAAACAGCAATTCATGAGTCTAATACTCCGGATTAAAAGTTCATCAGGCGAAGTTGTGGTGGGTAAGTCTAGGGGAAACACATGACCATTTGCTCTCAATGGATGGCAGATCTGGAAAAAGCGATCAAAGACAACACTCGAGCACCATCTGTAACGAAATAGGTCAAGATAACACAGATAACTTACGGTTGTGTATTGGATTATTGAAAAATAGTGGCACAAAGCTTCGAAGGTATAGTACAGCAGTGGAACTCTTTTGCAGGAAATTTAACACCAGATGGGGAAAAAAATTAAGTTCTAGGTCTGTATAACAATGATAAATAACAAATTGAAAAGTTCTTTCTCCTCGGATTGTCCTTGTAGTAAAGTCAAGGAAAGTAGCAATAATGGGCGCCGTACTGACAGTCTATAGTGCTGCAAACGTTATCGTACTATCCTGTGGACATTTATCGTCCTGCACATGAGTCAACTTTTGAATTAGAGTACATGAAGTGTCTGTAGATCCCTTAAGTAAGCTTGGATATCATTTATGTCGCTTTCGGCATTAGTGACCGGGGGACGCTGCGATCCTTCATGGAGTTTTGCATGGCTCTCCAGGATCCATTGATTCCGTTTTCGAGTGACAAACATGGGATCACGATCAACGCGAGAAGCAATACCACAGTTCGATACTTTCGTTGTCATATTCCGACACATGTTAGTAGGATTCCATCATTCCTTACACGAAACATAACACAACTTTTACATAAACAATCAGAGCTCAAATGCGATTCCCGAATGAAAAAGTGTTGCACAATTTCCTTTTTATACAAATTGTAGGTGCCATTACCTCTACCTGTGTCGTTCAAATACCCTGAGATGCTAATGATTTGCATATCCTAACATGTTGTACGTTTTATGCAAATATGTTGCTTGTTGCGTACCGCTTTCATAGTGTGGCAATTTTAATGCCAAACACTTCATTTAATTGAAACGCGAGAACTTGATAGTGAAGTTACTAGAGTTGTTGGCTTAAATCTAAATTGCACAAAAAAATTAACCCAGGGAATGATGGGAATTTCTGCTAAGGGTTAATGAATACATATGTCGTGTTACAGAAATATGTTTGGTGAACATGGATGTTGGAAGTTTGGTTAGTGAAACAGAAAGTACAGCCTAAGGTCGCTGTTGTCTTCTGATCGTGGCTCAAAACTACGAGGTAAATGCAATCCATAATACGGGTCAGGGGTCTAGAGAGAAATTTTTGATGAGCGGATCTCCATTTTTATTGTTATTATTAGCTAATAGGTAATAAGGGTTTGGAGTAGTGGTCGCCGATCGGTGATTTGCGAGTAAACTTTGGTTGTCCAGTCAGGCCTGTTCAAAAGCAAAAGACTTTGAATCCGCTTTGGAAACGCATTTATTCCGGCCGCATTTTGTATGAGTGTCATGATTCGATTTTTCACCTTTTTAATTTTGGCTCTTTTAATGCCAATTCAAATTAATACGTTAAAAACTACTATTACTTTCACCTCTCGACTCACTCCCCGCGACTAATCTTCCCAACTTAAAGAAATCAAAAAATTAGGCAATAAATTAAGGGAAATTAAATTTTATTAAATTAAATACATTTGTACGAAGCATTATTTTAAAAACAGTCTTGCAGTTACAACATCATGGTGCTAATTTAATAGCAATCAAAAAACACGGAGAAATCATTGTGTCTGGAACCATACGCTTCAGTGTCAAATATATTAGACTTGCTGCAGACAGACTGGCTACTGCTATTTCGCGTGCGTGATCTGCGCATCGCATTCCCTCCTCGCATCTAATAATGCACATCCGTGCTCTTCACTAGGTTTGCTGGTTCGATGTACATTCTGCATTGCACACTCCCGAAAAACGGCCCACGCGCTTTTCAAAACGAGATAAGTTTTGTAACTGTTTCTGAACAAAAATAATGAAGAAAAATTTTGGCGATGGTCGAGTTGATGAACTAAATTATTCCCAGTAATGGGATATGATACGAACATGACTCACGGTAAAATGTTCTTTGGTAATTTTATGTACAATAAAAGCTCAAATTTTTGCTCAGAGGATCCAGCTCCGAGGGCCAGAGATTGACACCGTGCAGGCCACATATAGCTCGCGAGTTGGCCAGGTTTGTTTCTAAATTCACGAAATATACGAGAAAGGGAAAGCAAAGGAGGAGAAGAAGCTTCAATACCAAAGAAGCTTTAATATTATTTCGATTAATTCAATAGCCATCTGTCTCGCCCTCGATATCCTTCCAATTTCTTTTTTGTTGTTAAATATTTTTAAGTGAGTATTTTCTACAACTATATATTTTATTAGTATTTTATATTTATAATGAGACATTACATAATTTGACTTCAATTAGTATCAATTCTTTTTTTTTTGTTTTGTTTTATTCGAACGAAATACATTCAAAATAAGTGTAAAAAGGGATAATATTTACGTTTCTTTGATAACGCAAAGATAATACAATGAATTATAAGAATAACAACACTGAGACGTTTTGACTTCATTGTGATACTCCAGTTTCGCTTCTATCAATAACTTGTGCCATTGTAAGTCACTTAAAGTTCAAGTAAACAAGAGTAAGAGCAAAAATCAACTGATATTTATTACATCTTTTGAATGGGCCAGAAATCAATATTTGTATTACGTAAGTGGAGAAAAACTCTAACACATTCATAACTAAAGATTATCAGAAAATATTAGTTATCTGAAATAGCTCTAAAAATGTAGATCCGCGTGTCAGAAACTAATCCAACATCAAACTCGGCGTAAGCATACGTCTGTTGTCGTAATTCAAAAACCTTCCTATCTCTCTTTCTCTCTATTACTACCTCAACCATCTATCTGCTCGATACCTTCTAATATCCTCTATCTCATGTATAATACTTCATTCTATAAAGCAGAGCTGATTTACATTATTCACAAGTCGAGGCTCTCGAATCAAACAACTTCATATAAATGTACATAAGATAAACTGAAAACCTTTTATAACGTTGTAATGTGCCTGTTAGATATTTGTGTAAATTAAGAACTCAAGTGAGTTTAAATGGTAGACTGTAGATAAATTTAACAATAAATTTATTGTTTAAATATTCATGGAATTGGATGATACAGTTTGTGCCTGTTACAATGATAGCGGATCCATTCATTCACGTAATACAGGCTTGGCACACAGCTTAATTCGAATACCGCCAAATTAGTGAGCAACTAGAACTCCGTCGAGCTAATAGCACTTAAGTACCAAATAGTATTATCATTCTTAATTGTAAGCTTATCAATAAATAAATCTCCGCAATTCTCATCAAGCATCATTAAGAACATTCAAAACTAATCTATAAGATAAAAAAAATAATGTACCAAGAACATACGAGCATATGATTTGAAGCATTCGAAATTTGAAAAGCCTGTTAGTGATCCATTCTCTTTATATTGGGTATTCTAGTAGTTTATCACAGATTATATAAAATATATTATATAACATAAAAGCTTCAAAACTCGAAATTCATTTGTAATAAAATAAAACTCGATTAAGCCAACTCTTTTGAATATTTTTAAATAACACGTGATAGTAAGCAAAAGCAAGTAACTGCTTCGGAAAAATTTACTGTTGCAGGTTATGTGTTATTGTTTCTTATTCCTCCTTCTCTGGTTATCCCGAAACGAGACCCTACTTATGATACTATTCATAGAAATTAGTGAACAGTAATTGAAATAGAGTTAACTTTATAATAATAACATAAGCTACCATCCTGGTTTTTTTTTACTATGGTAAGTAATATCTGAAAATCTTTCAATCGAATAGCATTGTATTCGTTATTAAAAATCTAGAGCATATATTTGTAAATGCATTTGGTTTCTCAAGTAATTATAT